>JAPYZL010006827.1:0-15164 GCA_030522825.1 Platygaster orseoliae | reverse complement strand
CGTAGTCTATCTAGGATAAAAAACCCTCTCGAGTAAAAAAATGTTTGGTTTCATGATTTCAGATGAAAATTGTGGCCAGGATCGTGTACGCCAATTTCAATGTCAGTTGCGAGGGAATTATACAAAAGTCAATTAATTTTTTATTTAACATAATGTGAATAATGTTTTTTTTTTATCTTGAAACATTGTTCTAGATATAAACAATATCAATTTTTGTGTGCACCGTTTCATTTTTCCAAAAATACATCTCAAAATTTATCGGCCTCAAGAGGTACTTCCCCCTTAAAATATAAGTTTCAATTGTAGTTCGCAAAGTTCAAAAAAAATTTAAGGCGATTGTTAAAAGTATTTGAAATCTGGAAAAATACTGGAAAATCTTTGAAAATTTTCTAAATACAGAAAGAAATGTAGGAAACACTAAAAACTGAATCTTACTCAAAAACTTGGTCTATATAATTTTTTTCCAAAATTATGAAACTTCAAATCATATTATATATTTTTCTGGATATTTGTTTTTCAATTACCAAATACATAAATGTTTCAATTTTTTAAGTAACAGTTACGCAATTGTTGAAATCCTGAAATTTACCAATTCCAGGAAATTCAGGTTTGAATATTATTTTAGGCAAATATTGAAGTTTGTTCGAATTATAAAAAAGTTAAATGAACCTAATCCACTTTTGTTCTACGTTCCTATATAAATTTGTTATATTTTTGTCATAACCTTTCAGCATTCGATATAATAATGAACAAATTACGAGTATCATTTTTTAAACATAACACACGTGAAAAAAATTATATCATATCTCTTGTAAACTTGCGACAGATCTAGATGTATAAAATAAAAAAAAATGTACGACAAAGTCACGTAACCGTCACATAACAGTAACGATCACGTTTCCACAACTTAATCTTACATTTAAAAATAACTTCTTTGTACAACTAATACAATTTACACCTCGATTTGCACTCAGCTTTATGTTAGATCGCTGAACGAGCTGCATTAACTCGTTTGCCTACTGACAAAAGTGTTCTATGGCTTGTACCAATCTGCTACCGACAGGCTCGAGGGGGCTACAAACGGAATTTATCAATAGTCTTCTAGTAATTACTTCGTCGCGAGTATGTGAGACGCGTAAAAAAGACCGGGAATGTATTAAATCTTGGAAGTGACAATGGCCCGGCCCGGGACAATGAAGGGCAAAAAAAGCTAAACAAACCATGTTGAGCTCGAATGAAAGAAGCAGGAAAAAACAGCCTGAGAGATGCACTTGCAGAGAAAATGTGTATTCTTGATTAAACTACTTTTCAAACAATATTTTGTAGAAAAAATTCTTTTATAATACAGAGCTTTGAACTGGCGTATATCTAACTTGATATTTATTTTAGGTAATAGAAATTCAATAGTATAAAAAGAAAAAATTGAAGTTGAAAGTTGTCGAGGTTTTAATACAACGTGAGTGACGAATTTCACCTAACTTTTTGAAAGGAACTGCGATTGTAGAACTATTACACATTACTCATGAAAATACTTGAGAGTTCAAGTGAATGAGTTAGCTTTGATGTGCACGGTTACGTGCTCTTTTGACATGGACGCGCGGCTTGTTAATGGCCTTCCAGAAAGTAATGCCACCCCGGGACCACTAATGGGTCAGAAGCCGTAATAGCCGACACCGAGATCGTACTGAATTACTGCAAACTTCCGCGGGGGCCACGGTTTCTCTTTCGCTTTTCACTTTCTAGCACTCTTCAGGTGAAGGCGACGAAAAATTTAATTCTTAAGTTCACATTCATTTCAATACGAGCGTATTATCTGTCATTTCCACAAAAAATTAAAAAAAAAAAATTGGTTAAGGTTTGTGATGTTGATTTATTTAGGCAATTGCGTAAAGAAATAAGCAGAAAAATTTTTTGGGAGAGATTTTTTGAAAATTCTAATCCCTCCAGAATTATGTAATTTTTTCTTTCTTGCTTTCAAGCTTTCTACCTTTTATTAGGCCCTTATCAGGAAATAATATCCTAATGACGCATTTTTTTGTGGAATGAGGTCAGTTTTTTGAATTACTAAAATTTCATCAATAACGTGTTTCGATTTTCAGAATTCAAGAATTTGATAGTTATACTACTTTTAGAGTGCCAAGTCGCAATCTTTCGTAAATGTATTTAATATTTTTATATAATGAAATTAGTTTTACGTGAATTTCATGTACACTAAGTTTTGAATTTTTTGTAAAATTGATGTGTTTTTCTATATTTCTCCGGTATTTGTACAGCTTGAAGGATTTTCTGATATGATAATAGATATTTCATCTATGTACTTTTCTAGAATTCTATACTCCAGGAATAAGAGTTTAAAAAACTTTTCACGTTTTTATATGAGTATTAGAGAAAAAAATGCATATACAAATTTAATGTATGTCATAATTTTCGTATATTATGTAATATGTAAAATGTTGCAAAATTTTCTGATGTTATTACAACATATTCGGTTTTTTTCTAAATTTTTCTATAAAATTATTGATTGTATTGCTGTAATATAAAAAATTTCAAAGACTATAATTTGTAAAATTTATTTTCTTAGTGAATATCTTTTTTTTATATTTCCAGTATTTTTTGTTTATTTTCATATTTTTGATGTTTGTAAAATTTGGAGAATTTACTAGTATTTTGAAAGATTTATAGATATACGTATTTATATGAATTTAGAATAAAAAACTATATAATTCGAAGTTTCATAAATTTTTGATCAATCATGTTTACATGGTTTTTGAGTAATGATTGATTTATACCGTTTTCCGCATTTTTTTTTTATTCACATACTTTCGAAAAATTTATTTGTGTTTTTATAGACTTGAGGTATTTTTGTTGAGTGCTGTATTGATACTTCGAACTCGATGCACTAGAATTCGAATTTCGGTCAACTTCCAGTAACTTTATAGATATCTAGAAAAATAGCATGTAGATAGATTTTCTATGATTGATTATTTTCTTTTATTTCCGTATTTAATTTAGTATCCATAATCTTTTATCGCATTTTCTAGTATTACTATAAATAACTATACTTTCAACATTTTTTTTTATTTTACTTTTCTTTTATTTTATTATAAGTATATATGCTTTTCAGACTTTGATTCTGTAGGAATCAAAGTTTCATAGATCGTCGTAGTTTTTTTTTTTTTTTCAAAAAACAGTAATTACAAAGTTCTGCATATTTCTGCTACTTTCAGTATTTCTTCATATTTTGTATAATTCGAAATATTTTCTGGTATTTTCCTAGGTTACTGTATAGATGAATAAACTTTAATGTTCAATGCTTCAAAGTTTTTAGATGTTTAGTAAATTCGTGCATTCTTATTATTTTTCATGTATCACTGAATTCAAATAAGTTGCTGAACTTTTATCTTCTTCCTTATCCTAGCATAACTTTAATGATTAATTTCCCGTTCAACAAAAAATTCTTCTGAACCTAGGATTATTGTTTTTATGATTTAGTAGAATCAAACTTTATTCAAATTTGAGAACTTACATGAAAACATTCGTTCCAGATTTCAGTTGGTACATTTTTGATAATTGTTATTCATTTTATTATTGGGTAAAATATTCTTATGCATTATTTGTTTATAATTTGTATTTGTATAATTTTTTATGATAACATTTGTTGATTTTTATAAGAAATAATAACTTGTCATGTAAAAGTTTAGGGGAGTGTTTTTCAGAGTTTTTCAAGCATGAATTTTGAATTCAAAGAAAAAAATGTAAAGTGACAGTTATGAAAAACTATCGACTGAACATCTTAAATAGCTAGTTGATTGATGAAAATTTTTGAGTATTTGAAACATGTTTAAAGGTCATTTTAAATAAAATTTCTCTTGAATAATTTACTGAGATACCAGGTACAGTATTTTCGAAACTTGAAAAAATATTATGGGAAATTCCGAACAGTTTTCTGATAAAAATTTTTCCAGAATTTTAAAAAAGTCAGGAAAATTTTATCATCGATTAAACAAAAACGTGAAAAATTGAACAATCTTCTTAAAAACATGAATATAAACCAACTGATCGTTCAGAATTACCAGCAATTGTCAGGTTCTCTTCAATAAAGAATAATTAATTGTCCACATTTTACCCCGAAAAATTGAGATCAATAGTGATTAAATTTCCCATTTATTTGACCCACATTAGCATAACACAGTGAACAAACTCGTGTATTTATCCGGGAAATGCTATCAAATAAAAAAAAATGCAATAACGTACGCTGTGTGTCGATTTTCATCACCGAGAACGAATATTGACACATCAATCGTCGCTAATGTCCAGAGAAAATCGATATCAACGTTGCAAAGTCACGTCGAAGCGTTGGAAAAAACATTTTAATTGATAGCGCAAAGATTCTAACGCAATAGCTAATTTCGCAGCTCGCCAATTACGGAAGCCATAAATTCTACGCTTTGTAGAACGCGTACGATTGCTACTTTTGTGCTATGGATTTTTATATCGAGCGTGTAAATTCCCGGAGCCCAAACAAAAAAAGCAAATATCATTTTTAAGTGTTACCAATGAAAAGTTTTCGATCGTTAGTTTATCAACATGAATATTTGCTTTTATTAAACAGTTTTATTCAGTTACAAAAAATATTGAAAAATGTTTTGCCAGAGTTATCATATTATTTTGAAATAATTCGCAAAAAAAAATTCAGTTTCTTCCTTCATAAAATTTGATCAGTTAAACTTAACTAAAATACGCATACAATATTTTTTTCAATTCACTCAATTGTTGTTGAATTTCATGATTTATTCAACGAATAACTTTTTTTAAATTAGTTTTAGTATGTATTTGGAAAATTAAAAAACCTTGAAAAACATAAAATCCCAAAATTTATGTAATGACGTTCTACAATTCTAAAATTGTTTTGAAATAGCTTCTATTTGAACACCTGATGAACTGATATAACATTCATAACGACTAATTTTTTTATCTACCTATTTGTACATAAAATTCAATAATTCGTATTGTGAGGTTGAAACATTTTGAAACTATTTTAGAATAACCAATATTTAAAAATCCATCTCCTCCTCAATTTTTTACGATACCAACGCAACAACAGTTACGAAAAAACAATAACAATTTCGTTGAATCGGAAACGAGCAATGAAACTGCTATAAATCTCGCGTTTCGTAAGATCCTTACGATTCCCAGTTTTGCGCGATACAAATTTATATCCACGCTTTCATACGGCGTAAAACGTGTACTTCTTGGCTCAATAAAGATCTGATCTAGCGTCGAAACGTCGAGCGTCGCAGCCAATCGTGGAACGGTGCTGTGCTCCTTGCACTTTCTAATTCAGTCGTATAGAGCGTACTCGTCAGTGAGCAAAAGTAAGCAAAACTCAAGCTGCAAAAGTACACACTGCACAATGGCGCGAAGTGTTCTTGAACGGTTTAAACCGGTTCGGCCAATTCGCTGTCGTAACCGCTTGAGCTTTGTAGCACGAGCGTACGTATATAAGGTCGCGAATAAAAATTGCAGTTTTTATACTCTTCTCTTTCTCACAAGAAAAAAGTGTAATATCCGATAAAATTACGCAAAATTTTGCGTTAAATAAAGTAAATGTCCCAGTAACTGAATCCCAGAATTTCCAAAAAAGAAATTCAATGGTGGGCAGTTCATAAAATTTTCACGAAATGGCAAAACCTTCGACTTGTAAATAAACATTACATACTTGGTTGTCAGATAACATTTTCAATATTTTTATATTTTCATGA
This sequence comes from Platygaster orseoliae, assembly GCA_030522825.1. Taxonomy (NCBI): domain Eukaryota; kingdom Metazoa; phylum Arthropoda; class Insecta; order Hymenoptera; family Platygastridae; genus Platygaster; species Platygaster orseoliae. The sequence goes on along the minus strand of JAPYZL010006827.1, from coordinate 9,402 downwards.
TATATGTATACTAATAAAAATACGTATACTAATAAAATTGGTTTCTTTGGAATTTCTAAAAAAATGCTTTCTATCTGTTTGCAGGAGTGATGTAACGGTGGCTCAAGATGATACTTGGTTGGTTGACCGTTTTGGAACTTTTGCTACTAAAAGTGTTTTTCATCAATTCCCTAATTTAATTTTCCTACTTGATTTTACGATTGTTGCTTTTTTTTGGTTCGACTCTGAAGTATTTTACAGTCTTATGATACCAAGACATTGAATGCATAAATATTTCATAGGAGAAACTTTTGTGAAATCACTTTTCTTGCTCCTTGAAAGGCATAATACGTAGATGTCAACGACGAGGCGTGTGACAATTACCACCCAGACATGTGTATCGTGCTCGCGTCAAAACGCAGACGGAAAAAAGGCGGTTGAGGGGAACGGAAAAAAGCATGGTCCTCGTTGTAGAACTAACGCTTGCAACATCTGCTTCCAACATGTCCGGGAAAGCAACGGCCGGATGTCGCTACCTAGTACCTACTACGTAAAAGAACATTTCAAAGATTTCAAGATTTAAACTCACATTTCTATGATACATACGTTCATGTTTTTAAAACCTTTGGCCTACTCTTTTCGCTTGAAATAGAAGAATTTTCTCGTTTGAAAATGGGAGTTTTCGGTTAAAATAAGTGCAAAGTAATTGAACTGAAAATAATAGCGAAGTAATGGTAAGAGTTTTTGATGAAACAATTTAGTTTCAATGTGTTATTACTGAAAAGTCGCAGAAAACAAGGTGCAAAAAAAAAAGGATGAATAAATTTATTCGAATTCATTTACATTCTTTTACTGCAAACAGTTTATAAAATTTGAAAGTTTCAAAAATAAAATTAATCAAATAAATCGAATAATAAACTTTTCAGCCTTTGTCAGTTTTTAAGAAAAAGTATGCAAAAAAAACCATCAAATTAATCAAGAAAAAATTCAATATAGAAATTATTTGTATGATAAATGAATTTAAAAAAGAATGTTTTTTTTTTACAAAAAACTTGCGAAATTTCACCAAATCAATTTAAAAAAATTTTTTTCTAATTCAAGAAATAATGAACATTTGTGTTACTGTGAGTAATAAAAAAGATAAAAGAATCCAAAAACGTTTTACTAAAACACATAGTATACACAAGAAAATTTTTTAAAACAGATGAATACGATTTTCCACCTTCTTTATTTTCATTCTTGTCCAATAAATAAGATGAAAATCACTCAGTAATTTAAACAACATAACTCAGCAAATCTGCAAAAACCAACGTCACGCCGTTCATTAGAGAAAATAAATTTCTCAAGCCAAAGACACAAAAAGCACGGCCTAACGAACTCTGATAAAATGCTAATACAGAGCAATTATCATTCATAACCCTTATCGAGTTTGGGTCAAGTGTTCAGTTATCACGGGAATCAAGAGTAAATCACGAGTATCGGGGTTGTGGTCAACTTTCAATTTCTTTTGTATCTGCGTTTTGTAGCCAAACGAATAGCATTGTTATTTATATACTTCGCAACGTGCACGCGACAAGAAACGTCGGGCTTTTTGCATGACAAGGGCGAAACAAAAAACTCATTATATTCTTGAAGTTTAAGATTTGATTTTCCAAGTAGATTGAACTCAGGCTTGTTTGACTCAAAAATACGTACATATTTTTTCAAAAATGTGACGACTTAGTGTGTCAAATTTTATAAAAAATGGTAATAAAGAAAAAGAATATTTTTAACTCAGGGAATGTAAATCCAACATATGAATTACATAATAGTAATTATTCAAAATAAATTTTAAAAGTTGCTCAAAATAACCTACATATCTAAAGTAATAATAACCCTATTAAAAAAACATTAAAAAAGTAAAAAAAAAGTTGTCGGGTAATACAGAACAAAAAAAATTCGTCAAAGTTTTGATTTTTTTCTTTAATCAACATAAAAAAGTTTACGCCAATTAGTTCGATAATTATTGACAAATATCAAAAAATCTAACAAAACAAAAAAAAAAGATATAAAATTGTCGGCCAGACCATATTATATTCTTCAATTTTACTTCCTTGGGACAAATACTAAATAATAATGAGAAAGAGAGCCTCCGGTTATGCACGTTATCATATTTACACAAGTCCCACACTTAAGTAACTAAAAGCCCGAAAATCTGCTAATTTATTGTTTTTATAATCCATTTTTACATTGATAATTTAACTGCATGTTAGTATGAAAGCCTAATGACTGCTAATGACTCAGAATGAATCGAACACATAGTTATACTAATTTGGCACAAGTCAAGTTGAAACAGTCTGCCGAATTTTCATGTTGATTTTTTGTAAGTGACTACTTTTTGTATCACAACTTATCACGATCGACAGTTCGCACGATATGAATTGGAAAATCATCACTGACTAAATACAATATTTATTGATTTCACAATAAGAGAAGTATTCATGAAATACATTATTTTTTCCTCAAAATCCAGATAAAATAAATTATACAAAGCATCTAAATGTCAGATCAAAGAGTTCCGTCTTCTCTAGTTTAAAAATTTTTCAAATCAATTCTTATAATGGCTTAATTATTCTGCAGGTTCGTGCAAATCATTGCTGAAAACATTGTACAGCAATACAATTTTAACGTAAAAAAACATAACCCTCGCTACCTTAGTAAACTAGAAGCGAAGAAATGTTTATGATCGTTAGATAATTGAGTAAAATGCCAGAAATGAACAATTTTTCAAATATGTATAACACCAATCGTGCTCGAGTAAAAACGTGAGTAGTTCATGCTGTGCGTTTTTATTGATAAAAAATACATAATTATTCAAGCACATAATTTTTTCATTGTTTTCTTCGAGCACGTGATTAGCACGTAACTATGAAAGGCTCACCTCAACTCTAGGAGCTTTCATTCTCAGTCCGGGATGTAACTCGATGTCGAGCTACACCCCAGATTTTGAATTTTGAAAAAACGTATTTACACAAGAGCACGTGATTTTTTTAATTTTTAAAATTAGTCAAAATCATCAAAAACGTACTTACTGAAATAAAGTCGACGTGACGAATGGTTTCATGAAAGTTCTGAATGTTTAACGAAACTCAAAACTCCTTATTCAGACAACTTAATAATAACAAAAATATTCTGACTTCAAAAAAAATTTTTTTTTAAGATTTGAAGTGAATAATGTTTTGTCTATGGGATTACGTAGAAATTTAAAATTTGAAAAATCCTTTCCACCTAGGAAATAATGTAGAAAAATGAAAATATATCAAAATGCTGAAAGGAGAAAAAATTTTGAATACTAGGGCATCGAAATTTGAACATTCACAATGGAACCCTTGAAAATATCAGAAAATCTTTCAAATTAGATAAACACAGAAAAGATTCTAAAGTTATAAGAATTTTATAGAGTTTCCGTTTTATAAGAAATCTCAAGAAATACTTCAGATCTGTATATGCTCAAAAAATACGAAGAAAAAAATTAAAAATCTTTGAATCTATTTCGATGTTTTTTTCTAAGATATATAGAAAAATACTGAAAATAAATTAAAAAATTAATTGAAGTGCACAGAATTTAAAAATAATTTACAGAAATTGTTATAAAATTAAGACTCACGAAAAATTCTGTAAAATATTTTAAAATTGCATAAATATAAGAAAAATATTCGAAGCACTATAAATCGAATCATACTTGAAAACTATGTAGATTGATTTTTTGTTTTATTTATATAATTTTGAATCCGGCATCATATTATTTTAAGAATTCAGAAAAATAATCTGAATTTTTTATATTATAAAAATATTTCAAAAATACCAGAAAGTTTGAACAGTAGATAGAGGTTCCTGATTATTAAATGAAGCATTCAAAATTGGTGAAACTATCAATGTTAACATTTTATTCTAGAAATATGTACATTAAAAGGTCAATAGAAACACGGAAAATCTGTAATAATAACAGAGATTCTAATAAAATTCAACGATAAATTTCTGAAAATCTTAAAAATACTTCAAAATTGTGTACATATTATGTAAATTGATGAAGATATTCAACATTTCTAGAGAATTGAATTCTGGAAAGCTGTATAAGAATCTATGTTTCTATCAAAATATCTTTTAACTTGTATAAATACTGAACGAATATAAAAAATATTTCAAGTATTAGACAAAAATCATCGTCACATTGACATGTAAATTTATTATATAAAATAAGTATATCAAAAATGTGCAACTCTGGACTCCAAAAGTTGTATAACTTAATAATCCTGAAATCCAACAAATTTCAAAATTGTACTCTCGTAGCTAGGTCGTCAAAAATAAAGAATTTGAAGTTCACAGAGGAAATTCATTTATGAAAAAAACCTCTTTCGAAAAAGTTTTCTTTCCTGCGTCTCTGATCCGATATCTCTAAATTGAACTGGCTTTGCAGATTCAAAACCAAAACATGGAGTCCTTATTTTAAAAATTTATTGTAAATCCAAAATATCTCTAAAGACAAAATCCTCATTTCATAATTATTTTCTGCTCTTCCTCAAATTTCAATGTAAAATTTCCTACTTTTTTTGAATTTTAACAATATTTTATAAAAAAACTGTATCGCAAGTAATTATAATACGTATTATGAAAATATACAGAAACGATTTCTCGGAATCATATACATCGAAAGTAATTAAATAATATTTTTTTATGGAAAAATCCCCATGGTTTTTGTTGCGTTAAGCATAAATAATTTCAACACCTCATTATAACGTATCATGCGTGACGAGCCGCATTAGGAAATCTCGCGATGCATCGGCATTGAAAACGCTGCAAATCGGTCATACCGATTCCAGCGGCGACGCTGAATGGCACAAGCGCACCGAACTGGCGCGAACAATGACTCGTTAATTGACAATTAATGGCAACAGTCGTGATTGAAATGATTGTCATTGGAGCGAAGATAATTAAATGACTGCCACATAAACGCTGTTTGTCCATAACGAGGAAGGTTTTAGGTTACACCATTCGCGTGGAACACAACCTTTCTCTGATTGGTAGTATAACCAGTTTTTATGTACGAACCGCTATAAAATCAAGTTGGCTTTTTATCATGGAAAGTTCAAGTTGAAGAAATGTCACAATAAAGGTATACATCAGATAATCATATTTTTTCATGGAATACAGATTTTTAGGTAACAAGATGGTATTCATGATTCAGATTGATGCTTTTGATGAAATTTTTAGATATCATGTTTGTTTCGTTTGAAATTATAATGAAAATGATACTTTTTTAATAAGTTTGATGTTTATCAAAATGCACTGAGTTTTAAGAAAATTGGTTACTTTTACTTTTTTTTCTCTCAAAGTCCAAATTTATTTATTTACTCATGGAACAGTAATAACAATGGTGTAACAATGATTTTTCAAGGATTTGTTAAAAAAAACTTTTTGTTTTATGTACTTATTTGAAGATTGTTTACTTGATAATTCGCAATATTTCTCTCATAAATTTCTTCTCTCTAAATTTTTTTCATTGACATTTTATAAATTTACAAAATAAGTTTTTAGTTAAAAAAAATGTTCTACAAATGTTGTACATAGTCGAATAAAACAATTTTTTATCGGACTAAGAATTAAAATAAAATGGCATTTCGATAATTCAGAACCGGTTCGCGAACGATTTATCATATTTCAAAACAAAAAAATTCCTGATTTTCGCAAATCTTCAAATTCGTGGAACATTTGAGTTTACTTGTTTAGAAAATTTGACCCTATTTAGTTTTTTATATTTACAATCCCCATCCTTAAAAAATTCTCATAGATAACCTTCAACTGTCGAAATCTCAACACGTATTCTTATTTCATAATATTTTTTTCCACTTTTAAAAGTCAAAAGTAGAAGTTTTTAATCATTCAAATTAAGAGATTTAAAAACCTTCGACATTTTTACTTAAATTAAATTATTTTGGCTCAGTGGATCAAACTTCCGTATTTAAAGAAATAGTATATTACTGCGAGTTTTGGAAATGTCGGTTTTGACGAAATGGAAGTTTGCAGTCCGAGGCGAAGCCGATGGTTGTAATCGTTTCGTCAAAATAGGCAATTTTCAAAACTCGCAGTACGATATTTTATTCACAGTTCGCTAGTAATTCACGTCTAAATATCCGATTACTAGCAAATTGTAAATAAAATATTTTTTACCTCTAGGTATTATGAAAACTTATACGATCATCACGAAATACTGATAAATCGAGGAAATGAACTATAATGTGAGTTTCCGTAAAAACCAGCAAATGACATTTAGCTAACTCCATAAATTAACTGATGTTACAATAATATTTATATGGAACCAAACCATAATGAATTATAACTTTTTTTTCACTAATTAAGAAAATACAATACCCTAGCTTAATTGTTTTTATTGTCGGAATTTTTCGTTGTGGCACGTAGCTTTACTCGTAATTCTCCGAAACATTCCAACATACTTTTTGCCGCAAAATTACATTTCTTTTTACATCCTGTGTTATTCCGCGCTCCATCGCAGTAATTGAATCGCGATCGATAACAACAGCTGTATCACATAACGTAGATATTGCATTGTTGAAGGGAGTTATTTTCAGCAACAGCCGAATAACAGATTATTACGTATGGCATTTAACATGTTTCATCACTCAGCTTTTTTGCGTATTCTGCTAATTCCGGAAAAATTATCGACAATTTCATTAATTTGCATTAATAGATGGAAAGTTGAAAATCTGAAAGGTGAAAAATGCTATTTCTAAAGGTCGATTTTTTTTAGTGAAGGATAATTATTGGATGAATGCTTCGTATTTTTGAGACTTTGAATTTCATACTTCAAGTGGCAATTGTCACTTTGTTCATTTTGAAGAAAAACTTTTTTTAGTCTTTAATTTTCATATGAGTAAGATAATTTTAAATATACATGTTTCATTGCGAAAACCTTTGAATTTATTCAGTTTTACGATACATCTTTGCGCATTTCGCGTTCAATATTAAAAATGGGGTATTTTACAACAAACGGAGTATTTTCTATAAAAAAATCCTTAAAGTTTTTAAAATTTCCCGTGTTATTTGAAAAAATCTTTTACTAATTCGTATTAAAACCGCTTCTCCTTCACATACCTACATTTGAAAATTCTTCCACGTTCCGAACTTGTTTTTCAGAACCATAACCCTGAAATCATATAATTTCCTGGTCCACATCAAACTTCTCTGCTCGCATTTTCATCGAATTACAAAATTCCATTCTTGGGAATTTCCTTATCGAAAATTCAAACCAGACTCGCAAAAATGGACTTTTCTTTCATCACTATGCATACTTCATAACACTCCAAATCTAATCCAAGAGCACGGAAATGCACCTAAAAAGCACGTATTTCATAAACAGATTCCTCGCTCCCTTTGGAACGAGCCGCAACGCGCTTTTTAATTTTATCGCCACTCATCACAATCCAACCACATCGCGAATATGATGTAATCATATATACAACAAAAGTGGCGTCTAATTCAAAAATCGAATAATTTGAGCAAAGTTTTATTTTACTGTATTCTACTTTATTTCGGTTCGTTGACTTTTATCATTAGAAACTTCTGGAATTACATTGTAGTTTGTTACCGAGCTCTTTTTTTCTGTTACTATAGCTATATAATCTCGGCCCGTAAATGTTTGAAAACTCGGTTATAGTCATCGATGGATAGTTTGCCGTGTTTAACGGTCTCACTCCGTAACTTTAATCTGTTATAACCTCAATAAAATTAGTTTCATGGTAGTCGTTTCGTTGAAAAATTGATTGCCAGAAAATGCACGAGGTAAATTTATCTTATGCATTTCCCTATACGTTACTTGCTAGGGAATCAGGATGAAAGCTCTTAAAAACTTAAAATTACAAAATCTTTATTATCTCATAAGCTGAACTAGGGAAAATATTCTTGGAGTAATTGCTTTATAAACTTAGGATTTTTAAATTAAATGAAAAATTCGAGAACTCTTCCGAAACAAACACTCTAATAAACTACACACTAGAATTTTCCTTTCGGAAAGTATGATAGTTTTTAGAATAAATTCTGAGAATTATACTCATAGTTTTTTGAAATTTTTAATATAGTTTCTTTTTCAATTTTGTCACAGGAAGAAAATGAGGTGAGAAATTTATCTATAACTTCGTTCAGAAACAAGTAGGAAAAGTTGTTTAGAAATAGTTTTATATGATGACCTTATTGTTGGTCTTATCAATTTATCGTGTAGCAAACGAAATGTTCACTTTTAACACCTGCTCAAAAGTTTTCTTCAAGACTATAATAATTTTTGTTTAACCATATATGACACTTTCAACAAAATTTTCCTGAAATTCTTTATTCTTTAGGACTGAAACAGGCCATACATTTTAAGTTAAAAAAAAACTGACTATTTTCATCACTTCATTTCAATTTTCAATAAACATTACGTTTTTGTATTTTTTTAGTATTTAGCCAATCGAAACAATTTTTTGATTTTCAATTTCGAAGTCTAGAATCACATATCAGACAAATTCGGTTGAATTTTCTTTGGCGGGCTTGCAGGGCGAAGAAACGCGACCCACTGTCTCTTTCCATAAAAATTAGGTAAAGCTGGGTAAAGCTCGCGGGTAACGACTGCAGCTGGCCTTTCTCCTGGCTCGAGCCAATACCAGCCCCGTATACCCCACAACACCGTTCTGAGGTGCCGAACATTCTCGCTAGCCAATCAAAACGATTTCGATTTCCATTTAAAATAAAATCGAGCAGAGGCGCTAGTCACATTAGAGACAGCTTGAGTGTCACCAAGTGTCACCGCGCTCGCGAATGTAAACAAACAAATAAACCTAACCCTACTCTTCGTGAATATAATTATAATACGGAAATAACGCGAAAGCTAGCGAAAGCTTCATCGGGATGATGCATTGTTGCGAATCCGAGGGATCGGAATCGGCGTGGGAACTTGATAGGGATTTGTGTTTCGTAATTGCGAATGACATGACTGTATATTAGGGTGTCCGTTACTTTGGCGATGTCAGAATTTTTTCCATGCCCCCCCGCCCCCTTGAAAACTTTCAAAATATATAAAAAAAATTATTCTAAAATTTAAAGGTGATCGGTTCATATTAACACGTGCCCCAGAGCCGTTGAAATTTCAAATGTAAATAACACGTGTTTTCAGCCAACTTCGTGAGAAAATTCAAAACTTTTTCCCTGGTTAACATAAATTCATGAAACTTGGTAGATTTGAAGGTCATGATATAGAGAACAAAACCCTATTTTTGGAGAATTTTCAAAACATACCATCATAGAGTTACAGCCCTCCAAAGTTCACATTATTCATTTTTTCTACCGGGGACCATGTAAATTCACATTTCATTTATTGTCAAACACATTTATGCA
>JAPYZL010006826.1:0-10172 GCA_030522825.1 Platygaster orseoliae | reverse complement strand
ATTATAACCAAAGTTTTGGTTGTAGTACCCAAAACTTTGGTGGGTCCATATTTTACTAAATCAATGGTTGCTGTCACCAAACCATTTCTCTCCGTGCAAGTAAGCAAAAAAATTAGTAAACTTCTCGCGACTGATTCGATTGTTACAATATTTGTTTAAAGTTCCAAGTATCAGCGGAAGGGGAAGCGGTGGTGAGTGGGGAGGTGCGAGGATTGGGCACGGACGTGGCGATCGTGTCCTCGATGGTGTTTTTGGCACAGTTTCTTTTGTCGTGCTGCCTAGGGACGATCGTGAGCTTATCGGGAACGACGACCGCGGTTGTCTTCGTCGCCAGCACTTTGGCCGCCTGCGGCGCCATCGCGGCCACCCAAATCATGTACTTGGATCTCTAAACAAACCGACATTTCACGCATTTTCACTCTTTGTTCGGAGACCATCACTTTCTCTATCTCTTTTTTTAAACTCCAACTTTATTCTCAACGAAATTCTTTCTTCACCGAGATAAAAAAATGGTATACAATTTCATCGAATCAGTCTCCAAAGTCTCGAAAATCGAGAAACTTAGGTTAGGCTAAGAAGAGTTATTTTGTTAAACTAGAAAAGTACGTTTAATCTTGAAAGAACGCAACAAGCACTGTAAAAAGTAATCGACGTATGTGAACTTGTACCTGTACTAAATCGTGTTGTGTATGAAATACATGTGACGTTCGAAAACACGTGTCTCGTTTCATTTGTGGCATGATGATAATCAGTTGACTCCGGAGAATCTACATTTCTACGAATTTTTTACTTTTTAATTAGAGAGAGTTTTTTTCCCGGTGATTTTGGTAATTTTTAATGTGAGTGTTTTTAATGAGTAATCGCGTTTTTTGGGGAATTATTGGTATTATTCAGTTATGTTTTTAAAATACGTACAGTGTTGGAGAATATATTTGGAATGTTAAGGATTTCGCATTTTCGGAAAGTTGTTGAGGTTTGTTTCGTGAGAAACAAGTTTATTGAACTTTGCGGTTTATTTGGGCAGGTTCTTGTGGTTCATTGGGCTTGCAAGAATTGCTTGAAATGAATTATAAAATATTAAAGGTCAGTCTTCGAAATCCGGTTCCTGAATGCGTCTTTCAGGAATTCTCGCCACAATAATAGACGCGAATTTATTGACTTGATTATCTGCAAAAAATAAACAATTTCACACACCTTCCGTTGTTTCGACTAACAAACGGTTATGCTTCAAAGACGTGAAAATAATTATTCAAATTTTATCAAAATTTGTGGCTATCTGAAAAATTGGAAAAAAATTAACTGCTTGTAAAATGTTTTCATTCAAGTTGTTTCTTTTTTGTTTCAATTATTTATTTGTGCATTTTTTTAAATTTCTTAAAATAACGCAAAATTTTCCCATGGTGATTTTTATTCTTATAAAAACCTTACATTAACTTTATAAATTAAATTTTCTTTATAAAACTTTATTTTTTGCAAAAATTCTTGTACACTAAACTTGTTTTTATTAAATTTTTTTGTTTTGTTAAAAATGCTTCAAAGTAAATTTAAATGACATTAAAACATGAAAATTAAAAACTTTTCATAGGATTGGAAAATTTTTCCTACAAATATCAAAGTTTATAAAAAATTTACGAGGCTCAAATACTGCTTTATAAGAAATTTACAATTTTTTATCAAAAAAAAAATTTTGTATAAGATTTTTAGAAAGTCAATTTAAAAAAAAATATTCTTATAAGAAAATTTTCTTTATAAAATTTTATTTTTTGAGGAAATTCTTATACAAATCTTCTTTTCTAAATTTTTGATTTATACAAAATAGTTAAAGTAAATTTATATAAAAAAAAACTTATAAAAAGTTAAAATTTTCCATAAGATTAGATAAAAAAAAAAAAAATATTAAAGTACACAACAAATTTATGGGGCTCAAATACTGGTTTAGAAGAAATTTGCAATTTTTTATTAAACTGTCTCTCTTTTCAGAAAAAATTTTTTTTTTTATACGGTTTTTATAAGATCAATTTTTAAAGAAATATTCTTATAAGAAAATTTTCTTTAAAAAATTTTATTTTTTGCAGAATTTCTTTTATAAATTTTTTTTATTAAATTTTTGATTCATAAAAAATGAATTGAAATTAATTTATATACAAAAAAACTTATAAAAATTTGAATTTTTTACGAGATTGGAAAATTTGTTATAAAAATATCAGAGTTTATAAAAAATGTACGGGTCTCAAATATCGATTTATGAGAAATCTAAAATTTTTCATAAAACTGTTTCTCTTTTATATAAAAATATTCTATAAAAACTTTCTGACTATCATAAAAATGTTGCCTTTTTTCAATGTTCCTGTAGTTCCAAACGTTTCAAAATAAACAAAATAGAAAAAAATTGTTCCCATTACTTTTCCTAGTTAAAGTAATAAATGATTCTCGAAACTAAAGAATTATTGTCAGGCATTATTAACTTATTTTTACTTTAATTTTAGGTGAATCTGAAAAACAAACTTTTTATCATTTTCGTTTATTTCTTCAACGTTTGAAACACTTGGTACCGCCAGATTATAAATTTTTCTAGTTCATTTTTAAACGTTTTCAACGTGAGAAACATGAATAATTATCATCCTGTTTTTGAGGGGTTGAGGGTTAGACAAGAAAACCGTTGTAACGTTTTTGGAAAAACTTTGGTCTTTGTCTGATTTTTCGCGAGTCATCTATGGCTTTGTGGCGTTTCTTTGAAGAGTATGCAAATTTCTAGTGGCGAAAAAAGTGAAGATTACGATTTCGAGCGTAGTATTACAGTTAAGGGAGCGCTCAAGTTGGCGCCTTGGTTCAAGGACAAGAAGATGCCTCGAGTCGCGGATGGTTGGCGACCAGTTCTTCTTAGGCTTTTTTTAGTTTTCGAATTTTGTTAACCGGCTTCCTTCTAGCGAGATTTCAAAGACACGCCCACTTTCAACCTGCATACTCTGTCTAAATTCACAACAATTTATTACCATTCAATTGTACCACCCAAAAAATCACGCACCTCTTTTTGCAACTCCTTAAAAAAATTTTTGAGTACAATTAAATGAAAAAAGGATAACTTGTTATCGAACGACTAGTTAATCAATTCAGAAAACTAAATTAAAATTCATGAAATTTGTATTGATCTATATCTATTATCTATATCTATTGTAATGATCTAACACATGTTGGAAATACAGAAAAAGGAAAAGAAATGAGTTATCAAAGCAGAAAAGAATTTCATCGGAAAAGGAAATTTGAATAGGCCCGAGATAAATCTTGTGGAGGTGAAAATTAAAATTTGAACAAGTTGTTATTATCTATTTATCTGAGAGCGGCTCGGGCGTTTCATCTCGGCGACGATGCTGGTGAAATACGATTTACACACGAGAGACTCAACGTCGCCTCCCATTCGAATTAAGACATGTTAATTCTCCGAGTTGAATAGAAAACGTAAAAGCCTTGCCTCCATCGGAAATACACGAAAAATGTGTCTTTCCTCCTTTCACCATGTTTAAATCCACAATTTTCCAAAGTTATGCACTATTTTTCCATCTATTTTCAATTTTATTTTTCAACGCGCAATTTATTGAGACGTTATTTTACTATACACGAAATAACGAAGAAAAAAAATTGGTTGATGTCAATAATGTAGTCTTGGAAAGATTTCAATTAAAAAATTAATTAATAATTACTTTACCCCTCCCGAAAATGTTTTTTGCCTACGCCTCTGATGCACAGAGTTTTTTTTATTTTCAATTGCAAACGAAGGCAGTATGTTGTGATAGGTATATAAAGGGGAGTTAAAATTTATCGTCGGAAGCGCGTTAAAGCATCACAAAAAGCCGTTGTCACTTGGTAGTTGCATATTCACGGGACCATCTTTAGCTGAAGGATTCTCTTCTTCCTGGCCTTCCTCGAGCGGTGACCCCCAAGCAAGGCATAACAATTATTTTCGAATCGGAAACAAAAACCTTCAGCTGTTTTTCAACCAATTTTAATCAACATTGAAGAATGTCTTGTTTTAGACGAAAATTGTGCAAATATTGAGATATTCATGTCATTCCTCATAAATTAATTAAAAATACGCACTACAAAAAGTCGTTATAATAAAATGATGATACGATTGTTAATTTGAAGAATAATAGAAAATAATTTAAATTGAAGATTAATTAATTAGATAATCAAATAATTGGATTGAAGATGAATGAAATACAATTTAATGATATGTGTGAATTTGTGACATGAATATGTGCACGATATGTATACTAATTTGTGACATGAATATATGAGCAATAAACATACATGTGCATACATTTGACTTGGAAAAAGATGTTTCTCAGATTTTGGGAATAAAAGTGCATTGGTCGTGATAATAATTTTTCGCAATGAATGTATTCATAGCGAGTATTAGAATCGAGCGTACGTCAGCGGTCCGGGAGGCCCGCGGGTATATATACATGGGCCCTATACGCGTCCGGAATACAGTATTTGTCGTTCGCCCTCCCCGCGAGGTTGAGGCCGCCACGGATTGTTCCAACTCGAGCCGCAGTTTCTGTGCTCATTACCACTGGTGCTCACACCATTTATACATATTTTTTCTTTTTTTTTTTACATTTTCTCTGTGCCACAAAACAATAAGGATTTTCATCTGAATCCGAAGAATTATCGCTCGCCAAGAGGTAAGTACATTTCATAATTTTGAATCGTTTTTCGATTTTAACTATTTTGTTTAAGCAATGCCAATTTTTTTATTCGACTGTTTTGAATTACTCACAAAATCACGTGGTTATATTAATGTTATCCAAAAACGAGTAAATAAAAAGTCATTGAAATTGTAATAAATTTAGCCAACTTTCGTTTAACTGTAAAACTAACAAATCATCTCTAAATTCTTTATTTGACAAAATGACTAAGAAACATAAGTTTTCATTCGTTGTTGGAATAGTTGCCACATTCGGCGATAAATTTATCAATACTCGATTTCTCGCCTCCACAAACTTCACCTCGTGAGTAAAATTTATTCGTAACGGTCCAGGTAAATTCGTCGCGTACAATCAATCGACGAAAAACTCGGAAATTCTGATAACGGAAAACATTAACAAATTTTTATTGTCAGGTTAAACATTAGAATATTATAAACTTATGTTTTGTGTGTTTCGATTCAATGATTTCTGAGGAATCAGGTTAAAGTATTAAAATGCAATTTTTCCAAATGACTATTGTTTTTACCAAGTGTTATTGTGATTTTCAAAATCATTCTTTACGATTATCACAACTATATTCTAGAGCATTTAAATTTTTTGATTGTGGTTCTCCATAATATGAAAAAAATTAAGAAATGTAACAATAGAAACTTTTATCGATATCAAATCTCATCTCGATTTCAAAAACGCGAGAAAGCATTCTTTGTAGCGATCGAAAAACTCGTTTTCCAATGTTCGTGAAATGCAAATTTACTCGATAGCAGGATGGCTCATGAATTGAAAAAGAAAACAAAATTATAATATTAAAAAAAGTGAAACACAAGTGTCTGAATTCGATATGACGAGAACGTGAATAAAACAAGTCCTACAGCGAGAGTGATGGATCATGGAAACAAAAATTGAAAATTTTTTAGATATCGTTATAGAGTTGAAATGCAAGTTATTTTTTAGGGAAAAATTTCTTTATCACAAAAATAGTGTTGTACAGTGTTTAATGAGAGTTGATAAAAATATGTATGGAAAACAATGAAAAAATGCATGCAAAGATGCACGAAAAATTAATTACATATGCTAGAAAAATCACAAAAGATAAAAAACGTGCATTTAAATTGAAAATGACGAAATTAAATTATAGGCTGGAAACAAATGATTATTTATTCAACGTCAAATTCAATGCGTCGGTTACAGATAATTATAATATGTTGTTTTGCATTTTTCAACACTTTCAAATAAAATGCAGTGTCTTTTCTATAAAATATATTTACAAATTTTGAATTTTTATATTCATAAACAATATTTAAAATTTTAAGGTTCTTTTTTTGATTTTGAAATACCGTATATTTTAAAAATCATACACTAAAAACAATAATTTCATATTTTTGGTATTTCATTTCTTAGAAATCGAAAGTCTCTAAAATACTCAAAAATCATGAAATTGTGAATATCATCGAAAAAATTAATGAGGAACATAAATATAGACGTTTTTTTGAGTTTTTTTTTTATTTTTGTTAATTTTCAAATATTTTTATCATATTTTCAAATCTGGATTTTGTAATGAAAAATTTCTGGAAAATTGGAAATTCTGGATTTTTGACAATCAAGTCTTAAAATTCTTGAAATTTGAAATTCATCAACGTTCAAAATGTTGAAATTATATTGCTGAAACTTTTTAAACAATAATTAAGTCAAAAATGTTTCACGTTTATTAAAGTATATATATTTTAACATTTTTAATCATTTTTATTATATTCTCAAATCTGGATTTTGTACTGAGAAATTTCTGGAAAACTGGAAATTTTTGATTTTTTTGACAATAAAGAGTCTTAAAATTCTTAAATATGGTCAAAATTCAAAATTCATCAACGTTCAAAATATTGTTAATATATTACTGGATATTTTTGAACAATAATTAAGTCAAAAAATTTTCACGTTCATTAAAGTTGATGTTTTTAATAATCAAAGAATTACAGAATCGAAGAAAATCCATGTAACTAAAATTTCTACACTTTTGGTATATTCAAAAATGTTGCATTTCGTGTTTTTATAAGATACCCGAAATTTTGAGGTTTATTTAAAATATTAAGACACCATATATTTTTAAAATCTTACACGAACAAGTATTCCAAAATAATTTCATTGAATTTTTAATGTTTCAGAAATTTGAGGTTCCTAAAAATCCCTAGAATTATGAAATTGTTGGCAAAATGTACACAAAATCTTTCCAATTCCTGAAGAAATTCGCTATTTACTTAAAAAAAATACCGAAACATGCATTTGCACATTTTTATCAACTCTGCTCATAATTCATAAACTTGATTGAAAATTTCTTTCCTTCAACTTTCCATTTTCCTAGTTCAAAAATGAAAATTCATCAAGTTTTAAAATATTACAAGACTCGGTTTTTCCATAAATATCAACTTAATATGTTCATAAAGTTTACAACGTTGAAAAATCTCAAGAAAAATTTTTTTCTGAGATTTAACATAAATAATGTTAAACCTTCAAAAAACAAATTCGATGAAGCCCTAACAAAGAATATTAATTCTTACAAGAAATGGCAAAATTTTTATAACAATCAGAAATTTTTTATAAGAATTCTATTTCTTTTAAGGTCAAAAGGTCAACCTTAAGAAAATTCAAATAATAAAAAAACTTTTTATAAAAACCAGTGATACTTTTATAAGAAATTTGAAAATTTGTTCCAAGAAAATATTCAAGCCCCGTACACTTCTTATCAACTGAAATTTTTATGAAAAAAAATTGTTTATAAAAATGTCTACAGAAAATAAAATTTTGTAAGAAAAGTTATTATTATAAGAATAATCTGAAAACGATTTGAATTTTAAATCATTGATGGTAAATCTTAGGAAAAAAGTTTCTCGTGTGATTTTCAAACGTTGTAAACTTTGTCAACATCAACCTAACTGGATTTAAATTGGAATCTTTCGAGACGGAAGTAAGAATTTAAAAGCCAAAACAAAATTGAAGTAGCTTAAAAGTTGGGGACTTGCAGCAGCAATGGGGCCGGCGATTTTGGCTCTTTGCCTGGCGAGTTTCGCGGTGGCTTATTCGTACCGGATCGCGGGCGAAACACCTGCATTCCAGCAAAGGTCCTTGAGAGATTTGCCTTTTCAAAGACACTCGGTGGAGAGTACGCTCAACGCGACTCCTCATCATGCACTTGAACAACTCAAAGACCGAGCCTCAAATCGACTTCCACTTCGCGATGCCGTCGAAGCTTATCCCGACTTGGACGACCCCACAAAAGGAAGTCTCAAAAACTACCAATTCCATTTTGACGGGTCCGAGCAATTTTTTTTTCCTAAAACTCTTCCGAAAATAAATGCAGCAAGTTTAAACTACAGAATTTCTTCGTGCTCAGATAATCCAAATCGAGATTTTGAATATTTGGACAAGAAAATGTCTACACAAATGTTGTAATCACTTAAGCATACTTTTTGTGTTTTGAGTAGATAAACTGAGTAATATCCGGTCAGACAAAAATGCATGATTGCTCGAAAAAGTAAAATATTATCCTAAGAGGTTGGAAAATAAAATACTGCTCTCGTTGAAGAAATGAACTGAAATTTTTAAACATTATTTCAAGTTTTGAACTTTTAGTCCCTTGATGTGAAATATGATCACAAAGAAATACAAATTATAATTAGTTATGGAAATTCGAATTTTGAGTAAAACGATTTCAAAAAAATAAAGAAATAAAATAAACTACACAATTTTTATTGCTGGAGTAACTAAAAAACTACTGATGACTTCGTATATAATTCATGAAAAAAATTTCCAACTTTTTCGATGTATAGGCAAGACTCTAGAATGCCTTTAAGAGACGCCGTTGAACATCGGGTTCCACCGACATTTGACGGTTTGGACCACAAAACAATATGGTTGGAACAAGTTTTTCCACCTACTTTACGAAGTGCAAAAAATGTCCCTTACGCTGTGTGCCATTTTGAAGCCAGCGGAGCTTACAGAAAAGAACCCTTTTCTTTGCCTCCGAAAATTATTCCCAGCCGAAAATGCACGCACATTGTTTACAACGCGGCTACAATAGGTATATACACATTTTCACTCTGTTCTTATTTATAAAGAAAATATATGAAAATACGTGATTTCTCATAACCAGAGCGACTAAAAGTATGGCATGATATGCTCAAAAAATATGCAAAATATGCAAGAATAAAATAAAAAATATCTTCATTTTTGTTTCTATTGCAACATTATCAATTATTTTGAAAACGTCAAGGAAAAAATAAAAAATGTAAAATATCAGGAATAATCAGAAACTTGAAATATTTGATAAACTATACAAGTTATTGTAGAAATTCAAGAAATTGGTAGGTTTTTAAATTAATAAATTTTTTATATTAAAATTTTATTTTATATTAAATTTATACAATAAATTTTATTTTATTATATATTAAATAAATGATAATGTTTATATTACATTTTATTAAAATTTTCTGTTAAATTCAAAGTTTTTAAGTTTTTAAATTCTGTTAAATTACGAAAAAAGTATTCATTAAAATTGTGATGGAATAATTTCCGAAATGCCAATCAAAGTTTAAAAATTCGGGAAAATTTTGAGGAATTTCGTGAATCGTCAACAATTTTAGAAAATCCGAAAAATTATTATGATTTGAAGGAATGCTAATATAGAAAATTTAACAACTGCAGGAAATTATAAAATAAAATTTAAAAAATTATGGAGTATTAACTGAATTTTCAGAAAATAGAAAAAATATTCCATCTCGTACAGAGATGATCAATTATGTTGAAAACGTCAATGAGAGTCTAAAACATTTGTAATATCAGGAATAGTCAGAAACTTGAAATATTTGACAGATTATAAATAGAGCGGATAAATATAGTCTTTTGCCTAGAGCCTGCTTTTTTACCTATTTTGACGTATTGAGCCTATATTGAAACACGGATCCTGAAACTGCTTTTCTAGGCTTCAAGTTCCAAGTAGGTATTGATTATAAAATTTCGAAAACTAAACGAATTATCATCAATAATAAATTTTCATTAAAGGCTGTTTATATTTGGATTGTGAACAATTCAAATGTGCCATGAAGACTATTGACATCATTACTTGTTGTCGAGTTTTTATAAACATTTGAATTTAAGAAAAGTAAAACAAATTCGAAAAAATAAATAAAAATATGCAACCGACTGGGGAATATGTAAAAAGACTTAAGCCACAGGAAATGGTACTTTTCAAATATGCGCCGATGACATCGACGGACGTTGAACGATCCTTTTCGGAATGTGAACATATTTTTACTGACAAGCGCAAAGGATTTATGTTGGAAAATCTCAAACAACACATGATTGTACACTGTAATCGTAATCAGAGATGGGCACCAATTACATTTTGATCATTTTCACATTGCGAAACAACTACCTAAATTTCGTCGCAGAATTATGAAAATTTGTCAATAGATG
>JAPYZL010006825.1:0-10388 GCA_030522825.1 Platygaster orseoliae | reverse complement strand
TATTTGGAAGTTTTGAAACGTTTACGCTACCGTGTCCGACGTGTACGACCTGAATTGTGGACCGCGAACGACTGGATCCTCCACCATGACAATGCGCCGGCCCACAGAGCACTGGTTGTGCACCAGTTTTTGTCAAAATACAACATCGCAACGATGGATCACCCCCTTATTCGCTGGATTTAGCTCCGTGTGACTTTTTCCTCTTTCCCAAAATGAAAATGAGTATTCGGGGTACACATTTCCTCAATGTCCCAACCATTCAACATGTTATGACGATGTGCCTGAACGAGCTGACAGAAAAGGACTTCCAACATTGTTTTCAAGAGTGGGAGAAACGCTGGAGTAAGTGTATCATTTCTGGGGGGGAATACTTTGAAGGTGATACCATTGCTGTAACTGAATAAAGCGATCTTTTTTTTTAATAGACTCAGTGCACGAACTTTTTGAACACACCACGTAAGTAGTAAATTTTCAGTCAAGGAATTGATCCAAAGGAGCCAACATTTTTTTAACGAATTTATTCTTCAAAAATTTCGTATATCATTTATCAAATTTTTGAAGAATAAATTATTTTAAAAAATGTTGGGTCCTTTGGATCGATTCCTTGACTGAGATAAATAATAAAATGGGGCGTTTTGGATTTTGAAGTAGTAAATTTGTATTGAAAAACAAAACACACTGTATTTTTGAAAAATTGGAGATGAAAAGTTGTCAATTTTATCATAAGTACATAAAAAACTTGGTTGCGAAATATGTGAGTAATTACAAAATATAATTTTTTTCGATTTAACATCTGAAAATTTAACATAGAAAAATTGAAAATGTGAAAAATGAGTGTTGGAATGGATAACTAATAACTTAGACTGTCCATTAATAAATTCGTGAAAAAAATAAAAAATAGTTGAATCGAATAGGATTTAATCGTTGAAGAATAAAAAAAAAATTAAAATTTGTAACTATATATTATATCAATAATTTTATAATTAATGAATAAATTGTTATTTTTACAATTATTTTATTATTATTATTAATATATTTTGATTGTTATTATTATTGTTAATAATACATTACATTATTATTGATAATTAATTATTTAGAGTTTATTAAATATTTAGGAAATGTAAATATTTTGCATCAAAAAACCGAATCGACTGCATTATTATGCATTTGTGTCGAATGGTAATATGATTTTCACGAAATTAACCGCAAAGTAAAAGTGTTGGAAAAAACTAAGAAGTACAATAAAAAAGTAGTTGTAGGCATAGATTTAATTAATGATAAAGAATAATTTTCGACTCAAAAAATGTGTGATATCAATATTTTGGATGTGGAATCTGGAAAATGGAATGTGGAAAGTTAAATCTGGAATAATTGTAAAATTTTGTGTTATACATAATCGATAGTATAATAATACATTCGCATTAACAAATATAATCGCTGATGACATTAGAGTTTTTTATTGAAACTCAAGAGCAAAATGTGCAACTTGTTTGAAAATGGCAAATTTTCGCTCAAATGACTCAAAAATCAGAAGGTATTAAGGTTGTACTGAAGAATGTGTAATTGGGATGTTTAATTTCAAAAAATCATTTAATTGATATTAAAGAAAACGGTTCATAAAGGTAAATAAAATTTGACTTAAGAATATACCAGAAATGAAACTCAAAACAACTGATTCATATTAATTAGTGTAAATGAGTTATAAAGATAACTCGCTCCATAATAAAAGTGATAAATCTATCAAAAATTTATAAGTTAAAAGTCGGTACTCAAAATAATATTTAATTCATGATTTTTTTTCCAAGTTTTCAACAACAAATTTAAGGTCCTCTTTAGGAAAATTTGTATATTATGTGTTTCAAATTAACATTGTTTTACTTATAAAAAATTGAGTATCCCAATCTTTATATATTAAAATGTAACTTTTTTCCCTCATATCATTCAAATTCACATTTGACTATCAAAAGAATGGAATTCTCAAGTTCGTATGAGTGAAATAATGTTAATTTATGAAACATAAGATACAACATTTTTATAGAAAACCTAGAAATGACGTCGAAAGCTTGAAAAGAAAAGGAAATCATGAAATAAATATAATTTGAATATTGATTTTCGACTCGTCACTTTTCAATATTTGCTACAAGTATTAATTACTGTTTATCTTAGCAACTTTATCATTTTTTAAATAAATACTTTAATAGTTTAATTAATGTATCATTAAATACAGGCGCTCCTAGCACACCATATCTCTATGTTGACAAAGTTTACAACGTTGAAAAATTACACAAGAATTTTTTTTCTGAGATTTGAATTATTGATTTTAAATTTGAGCCAGAGTTTTTGAATTTAGAATTCAAAATTTAGAATTTGAATCAGAATTTCTGAATTTAGAATTCAAATTGCAGAATTTAAATCAGAAATGTCAGAATTTTAAAATTATTGAATTTTTTTCACTGAATTCAGTGAATTCTTGAATTCATAATTTGAATTTAAAAATATGAAACACAATTTTTAGAATTCAGTGAAGTTTCACAGTGAATTCTTTCAATTTGTTGTTTCTTTTAGTGAATTCTTGAATTTTTCCAGTGAATTTTCGAATTTATAATTTGAATCAGAATTTGAATAAGAATTTTTGAATTTAGAATTTGAACTTTAGAATTTTAATCAGAATTTCTGAATTTAGAATTCAAATTTCAGAATTTGAATCAGAATTCTCAGAATTATTAAATTCTTGAATTTTTCTCACTGAATTCATTGAATTCTTGATTCCAGAATTCAGTGAAGTTTCACAGTAAATTCTTCCAATTTGTTCATTCTTTCAGTGAATTCTTGAATTTTTCCAGCGAATTTTCGAATTTATTATTTGAATCAGAATTTTTGAATCTAGAATTGAAATTTCAGAAATAAATTCAGAATTTTTCAAATATGAATTTAAATTTCAGTGTTTGAATAAGAGTTTTTGAATCTAGAATTCAAATTTCAGAATTAAAATAAGAGTTTTTGAATTTAGAATTACAATTTAAGTATTTTAATCAGAATTTCTGAATTTAGAATTCAAATTTCAGAATTTGAATTAGGATTCTTAGAATTATTAAATTCTTGAATTTTTCTCACTGAATTCAGTTCCAGAATTCAGTGAAGTTTCACAGTAAATTCTTCCAATTTGTTCATTCTTTCAGTGAATTCTTGAATTTTTCCAGCGAATTTTCGAATTTATTATTTTAATCAGAATTTTTGATTCTAGAATTGAAATTTCAGAATTTTTGAAATTAGAATTTAAATTTTATAATTTGAATAAAAGTTTTTGAATTTAGAATTCAAATTTCAGAATTTGAATCAGCATTTTTAACTTTAGAATTTCAAAATTTCAGAATTTAAATAAAAATTCTCAGAATTTTTGTATTTTTCAATTTTGTAAAATTTTCTTGTTAGGAGCTTCGTCGAATTTGTTTTTTCAAGGTTTTACATTATTTTTGGTAAATCTCTAAAAAAAATTTTCGTGTGATTTGTCGACGTTGTAAACTTTATGAACATGTATCTCTAGTACCTGAAATTTGACGAAAGCAGTTCCCTTGGAATGTTCGGTCATCGGGTCCATGCAAATAACAGCGTACACTACAGGACCAAATTGTTCCATACACTGTTGTAAGTCTTCTTTTTTTGCTCGGAACGGCATGTTCTTAACAAACACCGTCTTCCCTTCCTGAATGTCGCTTGAATCTGTCCTGTATTTTCGACTTTGAGTTTCTGACCAAGTTTTATAGTCATCTTTTTGCTCTTCATCTTCATCTTCATCTTCATCGTCATCTTCTTCCTCAGATTCAGAACCTTTGTCACTACTTTCTTGTTCGTCGTCACTTTCTTCTTGATCCTCTTCTTCGTCTTCCTCATTTTCATTTCCTTCTTTCTGTTTGACCTCATTTTCAGCATCTTCAACACTTTCTACTTTAATCTCGACCTCATCTAGGGGTTCCTCTTTAATTTTTGGCTTCTCGGAATTTTTCATTTCATTGTATGCGTTCTTCGGCAAGGCCCAATCTACTACAATTTTTCTTTCGAGGAACGATTGCATGTTGGCATAGTGAACAGCTTTGGCAGCACTTTGGACCTTTTCAAACTGCACAAATCCACAGCCCGTGAGTTTTCCTTTTGAGTTTTTCAAAATTTGGACTTGTTCTACTGGGCCATATTGAGAAAAAAATTCATTGATAGATTTTTCAGATGCCTGAAATAAAATCAAGTTATGTAAAAATTGCTGAATAATTTAATAAATTAGTTATTTTTCCTGGCATTTTTTTGTAGTTGAAAAAATGTTCGTACGTCACTGCATATATTGCAATTGTTAGTAAAGCTTTAATTTTTTAAACATCTTATACACATAAACCCTTACCTTGAATGGTAAGTTTCTGATGATTATTCGTGCTCTTTTTTTACGTTTTTTCTCCTTGTTTGTTTTTCTTTCCTTTGGAGTCATTTTCGTTTTTTTCAAAGATTTTTTTTTCTTGAGAATTTCATGATTTTCACTAGCTTCTAAATCAACAACATTTTCCGATATTTGCGAACATTCTGCTTTTTCATTTTCTGAACTTTCATGCTTGAGTTGCTTTTGTAAATATCTATCTTTAGATATGGCCCACGTACAGCTGATTGGTCGTCCTTAATTTGAAACAAAACATTATTATCAAATATGCTTTTAAAGTTTTTTTGATAATTTCCTAATACATTCAGAAATAAGAAATAAAAATGTTTAAATAAATTATAGGAATAGAAAAAATGAAAACTAAATGTTAGATAGTTATAATATACCAAATAATTCAATTGTCCATTAAAAGTGCAAAAATTTATTTCTCTCTTGTGTACATAAAAATTACAAGGATTAAAAGTGGAAATGTATATCTTACCAAGGAACTCTGTTTTATTTGTTTTAAAAATGGCCTTCGAGGCATCGGCTTCATTTTTGAACTCGATAAAGGCGCATCCTTTCATTTTCCCATTCGAATCTCGCAAAACATTGATTTCATGTATGGGCCCGAATGGTTGGTACAGATTTTTGATGTCGTCATCCGTCGCCTGAATAGTAATAGTCGATTTGTACAAAGTTAATTTCATAAGGTGGAAATTGATTTTGTTTTATATACATAAAAACCTATGCTTGAAAATCAGATTCTGGAGGCACTTACAATAATTTAATAAAAAATTTTATTCATCAGCATCGTCAAAAAACTAAGTTTGCTCAAGTTTGTAAAATTTTGAGATTGCTGAGCTTTTTTCAAAATGATAAAAATGTTTACTAACATTTAAAATCATTATTAACTCTCAAAAATTATTTTGATATTTCTATGACTTAAGGCAACTTCAATTGATATTCTCAAAGCATTTTTGATGAGTTTCTAAAACTATCGGCTTCGATTGAGAAATACATAGACTTGAAAAATATTTTTGAACTGTATGTAAATTTGTGTTTCTACAAAAACATACGTATTATGTTGTTACATTCTAATCCTATGCATTTATTTTTCAAAGCGTTGTAAGTGTATGATAAAAATTAATGCATATTATACTGAGAAATTTTGAAAATTAAACTTAATACTGAAAACGTTGAAGAAATTGAATAAATTTTTATTATTCAGAATAAATGCATTCAATTCATCAAAGCTATTACAAATTTAAAGTTATTCCTGAATTTTCAAAATCCAGAATTATCAAATGTTTTTTATGAAATAAAATAAAATCATGAAATGAAATGAATGAAAATGAAAATGAAATAATAATAATAATAAAATTGAAATAAAATGAAAATGAAAATGAAAAAAAAAATAAATAAAATGAAAACAAAAATGAAATGAAATCATTCAAAAAATGAAAAAAAAATTTTTTTGATGAAATTAAATCTCAAAAAAAAATCTCAAATGTTTCGGAAATACCCTGAATATTTTGAAAAGTTTACAATAATTTTTAAGCAAGCTGATGATTTTTATAAAATGCGTAGAACTTTGTCTGGTAATTTAAATTCTTGAAATGCAATAAATTTTTAAGATTTGTACTAAATATTAATGAAAGTCTTCAGCTCAATTAAAAATGTATGAAGAATCATAGCAAAATTCATTGTAATAATATTTATAATTATGAGTCAAAGTGAAGTAATACAACACCTGGAAAGATATGTTGCGAACGATTATTCGCGGCCTTGAATTTTCTGAAGGATTATCCGTTGGACCTTCATTATCTTGTTTGATTTTCCTGTATTTTATTTTTTTCATGTATGCTTTTGAAAGCGGTTTTCCATTTGATCCTGAAAAAAAATTTTTCTTTATTCCACATATTGTGTAACAAACTGTTTTTTAAATAATTCAAACTTACTATTTAGTATTTAAATCATTCATTTTCAATCTATAAAATGTACTTTTCCGAACAATAATTTTAGTTGTCGAATAATAACAATCCATCATTATTTATGATTCTCATGATATTTCTCGATCTTTTAGAGCCAATAATGAAAAAATTTTTGTATGATTTTCAAACATGAAAAACATAAAAACGAAAAACATGAAAAAAGTTTTTCATTTTAAATTTTAAGAGATTGCGAATCATAAGAATAAAAATTTTGTGATTAATACAGATTTAAATTTATGTTTTCTAGGTATAGAACGTCAAACATAATATTATAAAGGAAAAACGAATCATAAAAAAATTTGGTACATATTTAAATATAAACAATTTGTGATATTCATATATTGAAATATATTATACTCTAGAAGTATACATAGAAATTTCAAAAAAATATACTAAGAAAAAAATTTGACTAACTAGGCAAAAATTTATTTTGTCAATCATGCATTTGCAATTCATCTACTTTTGGAAATACCGTATTTTCAAGACATAGCTTAAAAAACTCTTTGAAATTTATAAGTGTATTTCTGAGTATTTTTGTCAAAAACTTTGTTCTAATTCATGAAAGTAAAATTATCAAAATTCTAAAATCCAAATTAAAAAATGTTACTCTTTAATTAAGAGAGAAAATCATAATAACTTTTAGGTGTATTTTGTAATGATTTAATTATAAAAAATTAAAGCAAAAAATTCATTTGATAAAATGATTGGCAAATATGAAAAATATTTTTTAAATAAATGAATCAGAAATTTACTGAAATTGTTCTAAAAATATCAAAAAATGATAATCATTTAAATAAATATAAATCTAGTATTAGAATAACAATACATGATGAAAAATTGTTAAATAATGTAATAAGATAATAATGAAGATTAATATTGTATGCTTTTTATTTCCATATATATTTTTTTCGAAAAATAATTTAAAATTTTATAAATATCAGTTTTAGAAATTCGAGAATCCAAGTTAGAAAATCTTATCTTTATTTTAAAAAAGGCAAGTTAGGGTAAATTTTGAAGTGTATTTTTTAAATAATTATTTCAAGAAAACCTTAGGAAAAAAACTTATAAAAAAAAAAAAAGATTGTCAAGTGTAAAAACTTTTTTTAAAACATGGCAGATGTTTTTCTAGAACTGTTTAGTAAATATCGTAAAATAATTTTTTCCAATTCCAAATACATCAATCATCAATATGATATCAAATAATATACAAACATGTGAAAAACTATGTAAATAAATACGACAACGATTATGATAGAATTTTTTTTCATATTTTCTGAATATATTTTTTTAAAAACTTGTTTAGGATCCATAAAAATTGAATTATTAGAATCGTTATACTCAATATATACGAATACGTTATACTCAAATTAAATAATATAAAGTCACGGGAAATTTTGACATTATTTTTTTGGGGTTATGTATTTTCCACGATACCTTTGAAATTCGTCTAAAAACTGTATACAAAGAGTAACATACACATTCAACCTTGTCTAAAAAAAATTGTAATTTTTGTTTATTTGAAATTGACTTACCATATTGAATACGACCCATTTTCAATAATTTTCAAAATCTTTTTATATTTTCGTGTTTATTAGTGTTTCGTCAATTCACTGAACAACGAATTCGGCTGAATTCGGCTGAATTCGGCGAAGTTCGGCTCATTCGGCTGGCCGAAGTCGGCCGAACTCAGCCGAACTTTGCCGACATCTGCCGAACTCCAGACCTATCGGACCGATCATCTTTTTATGCTTTTTATGTTTTACTTATGCTATCTTTATGTTATCTTTTGCATCTTTGTGTTACCCGGTCATCAGCTGGTCATCAGCTGAGTCAGCTCAAGTCAGCTGTAAACATAAATAAAAAGTTTACGACATTAATTAGAAATGTTCGGTTTAATAAAATTGCTTTTTGTAACTTCATAGTACAAATCTACCATCTGCCATTATTGACCGAAATTGCAATGTATGTATTCTCAATAATTGCAAACCTGACTATATTATATTCATATAAATATGAAATACTTCGCAAATTTTCCACTCCAATAAATAATTAGGTTTTTATATTGAACTTTTATTCGTATTACTATTTAATATTACGCATATTGTAAGTCCTTATAATAATTCGCAGATTACTATTCACCAAAAACCATGGAAGGTGAAGTGGCAAAATTTTCAAAATTCCGCTGTGTCATGGAGCCAAATTTTTGGGCCAAATTCGCAGAACTAAAAATTGAAAAGCTCAAACTTGACGAGACAACAAAAATTCCATTATGGGGAAGTTTTAATTTGAACCATCGCGAACCAGGAAGATCTAATTATTTATTTCTGGATTGTACATCCTTCAACGAGTGAGTTTTTTATAAATATAATGAACAAAATTCAAAAATTGACGCTCCTCCCCCCCCCCATTTTCTCCAAAGAAAAAAATTTAAGTTCAGTGAATTGGAGAATCACATAAATTTTAAGTTTTCTATATAAATGTACAAAAATGACAAAAAAGACAAAATATATGAAAATTGTAAATATGTCCAAATAAAAAAATTTGTATATTCAAATGTTCTGTACAACTGATTAATTTAAAAATGTATGTTATTGACAACATTTTAGCAAATTTTCGTTGTTCAATTATAATTTCATACATTTTTCCCTCTCTAGGAGTCTTGTGAATAGACTCTTCGCCGTTTTTCAAAATTGGTGAAAATCAAAACTTTGAACCGAAAAAACATAAGTCATAATAAAACTTTTGAAATTATTACAGTATTTTGTTTACAATAAACACTTCTAAGAACACCCTTTTTTGAATGCCCTGAAATTGCGCGCCATTTTGCGTGATGTCACTAGGCAGGTGCAATATCAACACAGAGCAGTGATTTGCAGTGTTTTTGTTTATTTACATATTGAATAACATTAAATTAAGTAAATCTAAATATAAATTAGTTTCAATGAATTAAATTAAAAATATTACTAAAAAATATGAAAAAAATCAATTATAATATTTTTGAAGAATATTATAGTTAAAAAACATTAAAAAATATTCAAATAAAATTAAAATAAAAATATAATAAAATTGAATGAGAATTTAAATAAATTCACAGAACACATTACATAATTTACATGATGGATGAAAAATTATAATTCAGTTGGAAAAAAAATTATTTATAAGGTAGGGGATATTGGGGCAAAATGCGCAGTTTTTGATATTATTACATTTTTGAGGCAGCATAAGGGCTGAGAGGATCTGCAAATGGCACTATATTGTAGCCTACATATGTGACTACAATTTAGCCTTAGGCAACTTTAGTTCTAGTTGAACCTTATGCCTCATATATTTATTAAAAAAAAAAAACGATTTTCTGCGCATTTTGCCTCACACTGGGGCAAAATGGGGTTTTCACGAGGTTGATTGCTGAAAAATTGTGGGAAACAGAAAGTAAATTATTTCGTAAACAATTTCAATAAAAAATTTTTAGTTAGGAACAAAATTTGATTCTTTAAATTTTTATTTGTTAAGAACAAAAATTTTGTCAGTAGCAATCGAGTGTCCGTCGAGTAACAAAAAAGCGTTTCGACGCGCTATTCCCTCGCGGACAGCCTTGCATGTTTCGAATACTTTTCCACCATCAATCCGCTCTGTTTTGCGAACATAAACGCGAACCATGATGAAAAAAATGTTTTAAAAAAATAAAGAAATTCAGAAAAAGTTGGTTATTTCACAAAAGTTGAAAAAAAAGGTCTTCAAACTTTCAAATTTGATTTAAAAAAAAATAGGTGTTGAAAAAAGAAGGTTTTTTACAAGTTTTGCTGTTCAAAAGTGACACACTCCTTTTTTTTGTTTATCACCCTCATCACATTTTTCAAGAAAATGTTTTGGGGCCCCGGGACACTGCCCCGGTCTCAATACGACCCTGGGTGTAGAAACAATTTGACGAAAAAAAAAGTGGAAAACAACAAAAAAGTGAAGGAAATAGCAATATGACCAAACACAGCGAAACAATA
>JAPYZL010006795.1:0-18186 GCA_030522825.1 Platygaster orseoliae | reverse complement strand
CCTCCAAAAGTTTCCCTCTCCACTGCTGTTTTCGATACCGCCCAACAGTCATTAGGGAACGCTTTCAAGTATCGTATTTTCTGTTTGAATTGATTAATTCAGGGTTATATTTATATGTGTCAAGAACGTCAGGAAAGGATAAAGGAAGGAAGGGTTTGAGAGCAGTATTTTCTCACATTCATCATGATACGGCAAATTACAATTTTCCGGTTGCCCAGAAATTCCGAGGCCTGGAACTCTCGGGCGTTCAAAGATAAAATTCCTGCTGAGTGGAAAGGGAAAAGTCAATTCCCCTCGCTTGATTTCGACTGCAATTTCTTTTTGAACTATAAAGTGCAATTTCTGATATAAAGAATTTTCATTCGAAAGAGCGAAGTTTAATCTACTGTAATTGCTTAACACCTCGATTTCGACTTTTGGTGCTGTAAGGTACCTTTTCTCGTTCCACGCCACATATTCATACACACGCTTACACGTACACACAATTCATACGTAAAATTGACTATACGGACTAAGATGTTTTGCCGCGAGCGTTTGCTGGGGCAGATAGGAAGACTAGCAGTCCATGTACTGTAATGTCTATGGGTAAAATGCGGTAAAATGCATTCACCGCTCAAAAAGAGCACTTCGAGTTCACGCTTGAGGGTCAAATAATTGTCCTTTTTTGCCCTTTTTTCAAAAAAATTTATTTTCACAATTGTTATGGACCTCAAGGGAGGAAATCTATGTAAACGGCCGAAAAATTGCCTATATTTATATTTTTTTTTCAACAAGAAAAAGATGGACGATTGTTACTAATTTTTTTTAAGTTCATTATTCATTATTGAAGTACAATAGGTAATTTTTTCATATAAAAAAATTGAAAAATGGCGGATATATTTCACCGTAACTCATCAGTGGTCTGAAGTGATATTCACGGCGGGCGTAATAACGTAAATCACGTTCATCTGACACATATAATATTTTTCCAAACGTTACTTAATGAATGTAATTGCGCCCTGAATGGGTTCATTTTACGCAATCAAAGTTGTCACTTCATTCAGGGCGCGATAAAAAGGGTTTTGAACTAACTCACAAAATTTCATGAAAATCTGTCGCTTAGTTTTCAAGCAATCACGCCCACCGATTTTAAATCTGATTTCCAGACTACTGATGAGTTATGGTGCAATATATCCGCCATTTTTCAATTTTTTTATGTGAAAAAATTAGCAATTCTACTTAAATAGTACATAATAAACATGAAAAAATTCAGTGACAATCGGTCATTTTTTTCTTGTTGAAAAAAAAAAAATTAAAAATACGGGCAATTTTCGGCTGTTTACATAGATTTCCCCCCTTAAAATCATCGACGATTGAATTTATTATTATTCAAATTACGCAAAATTTTAGATGTTTTAAAAGTCACGGAAAAAATCAACGATGTTTTCATTTTATTTTATGTTTGACTGTCACAAGTACTTTTAACTACAAACAACAATTTTCATGTGCAACTGACTAAAGCGTGACAAGGAGTGAAACACCTTGATTCATATCGGAATGCTAATAAACGACTCGAATAGAACTTCATCAACCGTATAGTACCCTACATGGGTACAATTTCTGATGTAAAGGGCCTGACAAACGCAATTCAATAATATCAATACAGAAATTATTAAAAACTTTTGAAACTGATTAAAAATGTAATCAGACCTTTTAGAGATTGAAGTTTCCCAAATGAGTATTCAAAAAACATAAAAATTTCAAAATCAATATTAACAGGTATGTAAAACTAACAAACTACACAAATTATTACGATTATTGAAACGATTTTTATAATTCGCTAGATCCAAACCTTCAAGTTCAACTTGACTTATTTTTTCTAATCGTAGAAAATAATTTATGAAATTCAAAGACGTTAAAAATTATTTATAAGACGCATAAAAAATTTCAACTGAGAAATAAGAAAATTATTAATTTTATAATATTATTTCCTTCATCTTGCACTCGACCCAGTTTTCTCAACATCCTGATATCCTCGTTTGAAATTTTCACAATTGTTGACAGCAGTTTTGAGCTTTTCCCAAGTCTTCACATACTCGACCTCATTTTCCTATAAAATAATACAAGAATATTTCGTTTTCTCCTTTTTCCGAATTTCCGACCATAAATCATTTAATTTCGATATAGACTGAACATTCAATAAGCTACTTCTAGCCTCTGCAATATTTTTAAGATCTTCAAAATTCCATAAGATGAAAATCAGTCGACCATAAAATGTTTCAATTTTTTCCATTGGCATATGAATAGAATTCATAATACAACTTGGAGAATATAACATTTAAGGGTAAAATAAAAAACAAGCTTGTTCGATTCGATGCACACATTTATTAATCCGCGATAGCATATTAAAGTACATA
The DNA here is from genome assembly GCA_030522825.1 of Platygaster orseoliae. Lineage (NCBI taxonomy): Eukaryota > Metazoa > Arthropoda > Insecta > Hymenoptera > Platygastridae > Platygaster > Platygaster orseoliae. The sequence goes on along the minus strand of JAPYZL010006795.1, from coordinate 15,790 downwards.
TGTCATATATAAGAATTGCGATTTCGATGGCCGTTGTTAGCTTGCCCGATATTGGTGAATAAGCACAACGTGCGTCGAACAAAGAATAGTAAGTGAAAAAACGAGTAATTCCGGCAATATTAAGTAGTAAAAGAAGTGAATTGGGCGATAACAACAATAATAATGATAATGATAATAATGTTGACGACGCGAGGGAGGCCAGCTTTGGTGAAAGAAAATTTCGGGAAATATATATCGATGGCAATGTTGGTGTTTGCGAAAAATGACGGTGACGAAACGAGAGGGGCGGGGGGTGTACTACGAGAAACTTTGGAAAAGTTCGGCGATGTAGTTTAAGGGGTCGCCGATATACGGAAGGAGCCCGACGACATCACAGTATTCTTCAAAGGAGGTGCACGTCAGGAGTTCATCCCTGTAGATGACGAGCACGCGCTCCAAGGCTTTGAGCATGGCCTCGTCGTTGTGCCGGATGTACTCCGCTAGTACAACCGGATATTGCTCGTCCCCTGACACCGTGACTTTCTGAAAACGCACCTTATTTTGATATTCTACTCTTTTTATTATTTTTTAAACAGACTTTTTTCATTTTAAATCGATTCCAAGAAGTTTCATTATTTTTTTCATAATTCAATCATTTCATTAAATTCATAAACTCAGTGTTAATTAAAATATAATATTCAAATCTTTGCACTTAAAAATTAATAATAAACCTGTTTTTTTAAACATAGACAAACATTTTTTTTCATTTTTCAACACGCATAACTTTAGCAAAATAAACGAACTCCGACAAAATTTTGTTTTTATTCTCATAACTGTAATAGGTATTAGATCAAATTATTAATAATTGATAATGATTTTTATTTATTTATTTAGATAGATTTAATTTCTGAAAACGCGTCTAATTTTACTATTCCAGTCTTTTTATTACTTTACCATTTAATTATCATGGAAACAGACTCTTTTCATTTCAAATCGATTTTTCTAACATCGATTGCAGAGATATATCATTATTTTTCCATTGAAAAATTATTTCAATGAATTCTTAAATATTGATTATAATCAATTATTTAAATCTATGCACTTAAAAACTGATAATAAATATGTTTTTTTGAGCATAGAAAACTTTTTTTTTAATAATCGGTTTTTTTTCATTAACTCAGGGATTTTAATTTTTAAACACGCAAAACTTTAGCAAAATAAACGGATTCGAAAATTTTTTTTTTAATTTAATTGAATGAATTCTCAAAAATTGATAATGATTGTTACTAAGTTATTTAGAAAGCAATACAAAAATAATGAAAAGTTTTTCCAATATATAATTTTGGAAAACGCGCCTAATTTTACTATTCTATTCATTTTTTTAAATTACCATTTTATTATCTTGCAAACAGGCTCTTTTTATTCTAAATCGATTTTTCTAGTATCGATTGTGAAGAAATATAATTATTTTTCCATTATAAAATTAATTTAATAAATCCATAAATTCAGTGTTGAGCAGAATATAATATTTAAATCTTTGCACTTTACATGAATAATAAACCTGTTTATTGATCATAGACAAAATTTCTTTTAAAAATCGTTTTTTTTCGTTAACTCACAGATTTTTATTTTTGAGTACGCATAACTTTAGCAAAATAAACGGATTCCTACAAAAAATTTTTTTTCAAGTACTCGTAACTGTTATATGTATAAGATTAAATTATCAACAATTGATAATTATAGTATTTAGTTATTTACATAACAATACAAAAAAATGCCAAATTTTTCCAATTTTTTATTTCTGAAAACACGCCTAATTTTACTATTCAATTTTTTTTTCACTTTACCATTTTATTATCTTGCAAACAAGCTCTTTTTATTTCAAATCGATTTTTCTAACATCGGTTGCAAAAATGTATCATTATTTTGCCATTATAAAATAAATTCAATAAGTTCACACATTCAGTGTTGAGTAAAATATAATATTTAACCCTTGGCACTTAAAAATTGATAATAAACCTGTTTTTTTAGGCGAAGACAATTTTTTTTCGTTAAGTTAAAGATTTTTATTTTTGAACACGCATAACTTTAGCAAAATAAACAGATTTCGACAAAAATTTTTTTTTCAAATACTCGAAACTGTTATAGGTATAAGAATAAATTATCAATAATTCATAATGTTTGCTATTTAGTTATTTAGATAGCAATACAAAAATAATGCAAAATTTTTTCCAATATTTTACTTCTGAAAACACGCCTAATTTAACTATTCTATTCTTTTTAATACTTTACCATTTTATTACCTTGCAAACTCTTTTTATTTCAAATCGATTTTTCTAACATCGATTGCAAAGATATAATTATTTTTCCTTTATAAAACTAATTTAATAATTTCATAAACTCGGTGTTATTTGAAATATACTATTTAAATCTTTGCATTTAAAAATAAATATTAAACCTATTTTTTTAAATATAAACTACAGTTTTTTGTCTTTTTTCATAATTTTTAAACACGCATAAATTTATCAAAATCAAACAGAATCCGACAAAATTTTTTTTTTCAAATACCCGTAACTGTTATAGGTATAAGAATAAATTATCAATAATCGACAATGATTTTTATTTAATGATTAAGATAGCAATAAACAAATAATGCTAAATTTTTTCGATACTCAATTTCTCAAAACATGTTTTTTTTTCGTAGTAGCCAAAATTATTTTTTCACTATAAAATAATTAAATAAATTTATAAACAGAGTGTTAACTAAAGTATAATCAATAAATCTTTGCATTTAAAAATTCATAATAAACCCGTTTTTTAAGAATAGTAAAAATGATTCTGTCTTGCAATTCTTTCTTTTTTATAATAGTTTTTTTTTCATTAACTTAAATATTTTTGGAAAAAATCCCAAATTTTCAAATGAAAAAGAGCAACAAACCTTAAAAAGGACGTTGAAAAGTGAATCCACGAGACCGAAGAAGACGAGGGCGCTCTTGTATACTAAATAGTCTTTGGGGGTGGGGTCCAGGATGGCCTTGGTGGGGCCAGAAGGAGACAGGTGACGCTGATGAGCGAGAACGAGGAGCCGACGGAGATGGACGAGCCGGCATCCGTCGTTCCAGCGGGCGGGGCTCAGCAGAAGGAGCGACATAGCGCATTGGTAATAAGGCCCCTCGGCTTCGTAACTGTTTTCCAGCCAGCTCGCGTCTGGCCCTGCTGCCTCCATGTAGGTAGCCAAATTTTTCTCTTCTCTACTCGCTGATCTTGTCCTATTACGCCAACCAAAGCAACAAAACAAAAAAACCATCGTCAATTTTTGTTGCACACTTTTATTGTGCACAGAATGCTTGTGCACAAATTATCTGTGAACATTTTTATTGTGCACAATCGTTTCTGCACATTTTTATGGTGCACAATCGTGATGTGCACATTTGATGACGCAGTGCACAGCTATTGTTCAAAGATCCTTTATTATTTGTGAATAACTATAAATGATTCTTCAAAAAACATACATTTTGCAAGTGTCTTGTGACGTTTTTGAGGATGGGGGAATCTAAATATTTGCGACCAAGTGTGACGTGAGGGGAAGGAGGGGTCAAAAATGGCTAAAAAATGACACTACTCACGTGTTGAGAACGTAGAGGGCCATGTGTAGAAGGTAGGGCAAGAGGTGCATGTTGGAATGCGGTCCACCGCCACCCGTGTCGTCGTGGAAGCTCTTCTCCTGGGCGAAACGAAGTAGGAGGAGCTTGAGGTCGTGCAAGGTGGATGCATACGAGATGTCGCGATGGCCAGTAGCCTCCTGGAGGTACGAGTTGTGACGGGCGAGGCACGAGGCGAACGCCGACTCGGGCACCTGGGGCCCCCAGAGTGGTAGCAGCCCGTTGCACTTGGTATTCGCGTTTTGCAGCGCTGCACTTTCCCACTCGTCGCGCGCCCGCGCCAATCGCACCGCCGACATGTGGCAATCGACGTGCACCACGTTCATGTGGGTGACGCTGGTGTAACCGATGGTTTTGCGCGCCTTGACCTCCGCCTCCTCTACATTACAACGCTTCGTGAACGTGTACACGCCGAGCACCATGTTCGGCTTGTACTTGTAGCCTTCCCTGCAGATGACGCACACCAGGCCACTCTCCTCCCCCAACTCTTCCATCTGCTCCAGGATACTGCTGCTGCTACCCGCGGTCACCTACCAATTTCACGCATTTTAAACATTCCGAATTTCACCTATTCCGTCAAACTAGATTTGAAATATAGATTCTAGAATCGTTCAATACAGTTTGTTATGATTGAACTGAATTCAATTTTCAAAAAATTGAATAATGATCGAATTTTTCGAATAACTATAACAAGGTGTCCAGTTATTTCCTGAAACAGAATTCCCGGAGATTTCCCGGGTGATTTTCTCACATTATTTGTATTGAATATTCTATAGATAAAAAAAACCATAACTGTAAGAAACACACTGTGAGGTAATTAATTATTTATAGATATTTTTCGCTAAACACATTTTTTGTTTTTCCTTGATTGTCTATTATTTTATTTTATAATTTTATAGTTTTGTGAGGAAATAATCTCTGTGTAGATTGTGAGTATTTTATGGATTCCAAGTGTTTTAGGTATTCTTATAAATTTGATGCTCTCGAAGCTAAAGTTTACGGGATTTTTGAGATTTTTATAGATTTTTCAAAAATGATTTCTACGTATGATTTTAGTATTTCATAGATTTCTTTTACTATCAGTCTTTAGTATTTTTCAGCATTTATAAACAATTTTGAGGATTTTATAGATTTCTAATATTATTATGGATGACTATGTAGATTTTCAGAATTTGATGTTCCTAACTTTAAAGTTTCATATACTTCTAGCACTTTCAGTATTTTTTGTATTATTTCAATATTTATACGATTGTATGCGATTCACAGGATTTTCTAATATTTTCGTGGATTTCTCTATAAACTTGTAGAATCAGATACTCCAGGATTTCAAGTTATCTAGATTTTTAGTAATTTATGAATTTTCAAGAAAGCTATACCAACATGGATTTTGAGTGTTTATAAATTTCTGGTTTTCTTTCACATTTATCAAATTTTTTTATTCATCTGTGTATCGCTATTTAGATTTCTGGAATTCGATACTCTCGAATTCAAAGTAAATTTTATTTTATATACATAAAAGGATTTTTAAAAAACTGTTTATGAATCAAACTAGAGAAGTTTTTGGTATTATAATGAATTACTGTCTAGATTTCTAGAATTCAATACTTTCGTATGAAAAATTTCAGATTTCTATTACTATCAGTATTTTTAGTATTATTTCACTATTTATACAATTCAAAGGATTTTCTGATATTTTCGTGGAATTTTGTATAGATTTTTGGAATCAGATGCACAAAGATTTTAAGTTATCTAGATTTTTAGTAATTTACGGATTTTTCAAGAAGCTTTATTAACAAAGATTTTGGGTGTTAATAAATTTTTCGTTCTTTTTCGTATTAATCGAATTTCATTTTTTTCTACTGTAAATCGCTATTTAAATTTATGGAATTCGATACTCTCGAATTCAAAGTAAATTATATTTGACATATATGAAAGGATTTTTAAAAAAATTGCTTATACATCAATTTAGAGAACTGATTGGTGTTTAAATGAATTACTGTATATATTCCTAGAATTCACTGCTTTTGTACTCAAAATTTTATAAAACTGATAAGAGTATTTTAAAGATATCTGGTATTTATCTTTTTTCCCATATTTGTCAACATTCATGAAATTCGGTGTAATTCTCTACTTTTTTAATACATTTTTAATATTTCGCATTTTTTTACATTTATCACATTTTGTACGATTTTCTAGTTCTTTTGTGGATCACAACTGAGATTTCTAGAATTTGATGTAAAGAAATTTTCTTTGATGATGGAAAACACTGTAACAGAAACTTTTGGAACGTTTTTTCGGCCATTTTGTAAATGCCAAACAGTCTTTCATTTAATTTTTGCGTGTAAATTTAAAGTTTTGAATACGCATTAATTAAGCTAGGAAAAATTCCCGGAGGTTTCAAAAAATTCAAGTAGAATTTCCGGATTTTTTCCAAAGACCAAAACTCAAGTAGAATTCCAAGATTTCCCTCATTTCCCGGAGGCTGGACACCCTATATAATTGCTGTCGATAAAATTCAAAATCTTACAATTTCCAACTTGAAAACTTTATCTCTTAAAATGTGTCGATAAAAAACATTCTCCTTCAATTGATTTTTCTGAATATTATTACTCACCACTTGGCCCTTGTCGTTGGTACGCATGCCGAGAGCGCCGAGTTGCTTTTCGCGCATCGCCATGGCCATGCGTTTCTTCTCGCTGCGCGTGTTGGCGCGAGCCTCTTTGATGAGCTCGGCGACGCGCGCGTTCGTACACAGGGCCTCCAGAAGATTTTCGGCGAGTGAGCCGAGGTGCTCATTGGACGAGACTTGCTCCAGTCGGTGGATTATTTCGATGCTCTCGGGCGAGCTGATGACAAGCTGCGTGGGCTCGTGCTCGCGCGCCAGGCCAGTCAAAAACCGCAATATGTACTTGAGCGCCGGCTTCGAGATGAAGGCCTTCAACAAAAGATACAAGTTATTCTACATTAAAAAAATCCAACACTTGAAACTTATACACCTCTTCATATTATTACGCGTTTTCACGAGAAAAATTGACATTTTCTTGAGCTTCGAATCCACTATTTTTATTGAAAACGTAAAATATAATTGATTTATATTGAAATTTCCGAAATTAACGATATTCTTCGTACGACGAGAAAATTTTTTTTGATTTTCATAAATTCCAAGAATATTATACAGTCTTGAAAAACCTACCTTGAGCTCGTCGCTGTCAGTAGTAAGAAGTGTTGGCTTAACGCATGGCGCGAGTACTGTGATATATTCAACAGCATTCTTGACGATGCCCATATCGACAATGTGATTCTTCAGAGTGTTACCAATCTCGTTGCGCTCGATTCCCTGGGTAAGAACGCAGAAAAGTTCGAGCTTTTGATCGTCCTCGGGCGAGCGTTCAAAGTCGAACTTGTACAAGTTGAGGACAGGCTGGAAGTAATCGCAGAGCAGCGCCATCTTCTCGGCGTTGCCGTAGGTGAGCGCAGCGAGGACGCGGGCGAGATGCTGCTGCAGCACGCTGCCGCTTTGCTGTTGCTGGCGCACCGACTGAGCGCACGTGAGCAGAGCCTTGACATGTTCCGGCCCGCCGAGAGTCCGCGAAAACTCGGCGAACGTCTCGCCTGATTGCGACGTCGCGTTGGCCAATATGTTCTCCATTATCTGCAACATTGTACATACAGTATTTTACAGCTCTGGAAAATTTTTTTGAAGCTCACTGTCATCTCAACGTGATCTTACTGTGAGCTTACTGATGCCAATGGAAAAGAGACATTTAAAACACTTTTAAAATTTGAAATGCGTGCACTCACGTCAAGGAGCTGCTCGGTGACCTTATCCTGGGAGTTGTCGAGCTCGGACTGTAAGCAGCGCTGAAGGACGCCGAGGAGGATGCCGACGGCGCCGAGCTCTGGCTGGCTGAGGACCTGCTGGTTGCGCTTGACCTTGACCGAGAGACGGAAGAGCTTGAGGAGGACCTGCAGAAGTGGCCGGGCGCGCGTCACGTCCTGTATCGCTGCCAGCCTCTCGAGCATCACCTTGAGACCTCCGCAATCCGCCAGAACGTTGGCCATTTTGTACACTTCCTCGTTGTTCACTTCCTGCTCGCTGCTCGCGTTCAGCGTCTCCACAAATTCCTCGGTCGCGTCACCCAACAGACCACGCATCCTGTACACGACGCGCATCGAGTCGCTCTCGCCTCCCTCCAACACCCAGATCTTCTTGTATACCTGGTTTTTTTTAAAACAGAATTTTTCACTACTTTTCCCATTTTATAAAAGAAATCCGATTGGATATTCTACTGGAATTTCATTCAAGTTTTCCTAAAAGAAATCCACTTAGATTTTTAACTGGAAATCTTGTTGGATTTGAAACTGGAAATCCATTTGGATTTTCAACTAGCAATCTACTTGGAATTCCAACTGGATTCCCAAGTGAAAATCCAATAGCAAAACTGACCATTTCTCCAATTTGATTTTTTCAGTAGGAGCTTAACAACTTACATCTTTGACAGGCAAGTCGAGACTGATGATTTTGTTGTTCACGAGGAGCTCCATGCCATTGTCGTCCTCGAGGAGGGCGACGAGCTCGCAGTCCTGGCAAATTTTGTTCTTGACGTCGCGCATGAGGGGCCCGATGCCGGGCTCGAGGGTGCTGTACGGATTCCCGAGCATGCGGCCCTGCAAAAAGTCTTCCTGCTGGGGATCCTTATCCAGGGTCAGGAACAACTCGCCCACATCGTTGTCTTCGGGGTAGATTATCGAGCACAGCCGTTCGAAGATGAACACGGGCGTGCGCACGTCCTGCGCGCTGTATCTAAGAAATTTGGTCATTATCGTCTTTGCATGAAAAAGAAAAATGGAGGTAATACAGGGTATCCAGTTATTTCCAGAAACAGAATTCCAGGAGATTTCTCCGGGTGAATTTCTCACATTATTTTTATTGAATATTCTATACAGAAAAAAAAACTATAATTGTAACAAAATACACTCTAATGTAATAATTGATAGTTGCTTTTTTATTAAAAAAATTTTTTGTTTCTCGTTTATAGTCTATTGTTTTATTATAGAATTTTAAAGTTTTTGAGAAAATAGTCTCTGTAGATGTGAGTATTTTATGGATTCCGAGTGTTTTGAGCATTTTTCTAAATTGTGAAGATTTCTAGAATTTTATGCACTGGAAGCTGAAGTTTATGGGATTATTGATATTTTTATAAATTTTTCATAAAATAATTGCTACATAAAATTTCAGTATTTCATAGATTTCTATTACTATCAGTCTTTAGTATTTTTCAGCATTTACAAATCAATGTAGCAATTTGTAGGATTTTTATAGATTTCTAATATTAGCATGGATGACTATGTAGATTTTCAGAATTTAAGGGGGGCACTCCCTATAGAATTTTCAAAAAATCGATCCCCCCCCCCCCTAAATCGATAGAGTCATGTTCTGAGAAAATGTTCCCAAAATGTCAAATACTAACTCCAAAAATTGTAGAAGTTACAGCTCGTCAAGTCGGCGCGCTCCGAGTAAGAAACATTATACATATATTAAAACTCTAAGTCCAGTTTTCTCGAAACCATGTTTTGAAAATCACGGTCTCGGATTGCGAAAAAACTAGTTGACCGATTTACGTGTTCTTGCACTTTTTTTCTTCGGTATGAAATAAACTAGTGCGTGAATATTTCATTTTGATGAAAAAAATTTTTTTATAGATTTTACAGCTATATTTAACCAAAAAAATTATGTAAAAAATCCAATTATTCACGAAGGCCATGATTTTAATACTTTGTAATCGTTTTTTTTTCTTTTCTTTTAATTCACGCACTCGTAAAAAGGCTACCAAACAATAAAAAAACTTGTTTGTGTGATTTAGATGCGAACTTTTGACTGCAGCGTGGACCGCGCTTAGCCACTCTGCCGCGACCTGTCTAATGAAACTTTCAATAATTTCTTCAATTTTAATTGATTGCTGATGAAAAAAAAATCGCCAAAAAACACTATTTTACGACGTGTTACATGGAGTGCCCCCTTAATACTCATAACTTTCAAGTTTCATAGATTTCTAGCACTTCCAGTATTTTTTGTACTATTTCAATATTTATACGATTCAAAGGATTTTTTGATATTTCCGTGGATTTCTGTATAGATTTTTAGATAACCAGATGCTCTAGAAGTTCAGTTTATCTAGATTTTTAGTAATTTATGGATGTTCAAGAAAACTTTACCAACATGGATTTTGAGTGTTTATAAATTCCTGGGATTTTTTCATATTTATCAAATTTTTTCATTCATCTGTGGATCGCTGCTTAGATTTCTGGAATTTGATACTCTCGAGTTCAAAGTAAATTTTATGTGTATATATGAAAGGATTTTTTAAAAAACTAGTTATAAATAAATTTGGAGGACTTTCTGGTATTATAATGAACTAATTTGTAGATTTCTAGAATTCAAAGCTTTCATATTCAAAATTTCATAGATTTCTATTACTTTCAATATTTTTGCTATTATTTCCATATGTATACGATTCAAAGGATTTTCTAATATTTTCGTGAATTTCTATATAGATTTTTAGAATCAGATATCCTAGGATTTGAAGTTATATAGATTTTTAGTAATTGATGTATTTTCAAAGAAACTTTATTAACATAGATTTTAGATGTTTATAAATTTCTAGTATTTTTCGCACTTTTTTGTATTTATCAAATTTTTTTGTTTATCTTTGGATTGATATTTAGATTTCTGGAATATGATACTCTCGAATTCAAAGTAAATTATATTTTATGAATATGAATGGATTTTTAAAAAAACTGCTTGTACATCAATTTAGAGAATTTTATGGTATTTAAATGAGTCACTGTATAGATTTCTAGAATTCAATGCTTTGGTATTCAAAATTTCATAAAACTTAGTATTTTAAAGATATCTGATATTCATACTTCTTCCCATATTTGTCAACATTCATAAAATTCAGTCTAATTCTCTACTTTTCTAATACATTTTTACTATTTTGCATTTTTTTACATTCATTACATTTTGTACGATTTTCCAGTTTCTTTGTGGATCACAACTTAGATTTCTCGAATTTGATGTAACGAAATTTTATTTGATGATGGAAAACACTATAACGGAAACTTTTGGAACGTTTTTTCGGCTATTTTGTATGTGCCGAACAATCTTTCATCTACTTTTTGCGTGTAAATTTAAAGTTTTGAATAGCCAGGAAAAGTTCCTGAAGGTTTCGAAAAATTCAAGTATAATTCCCAGATGTCCCGAATTTCCCAGAAGCTGGGCACCCTGTAATAAATAATAAACACCTACTTTTGGACAGTCTCAACGCAGACGGCCATGAAGGCCTTGGTCTCGGCTTCTGTGCCACTTGTCATTTCTTCGAGGAGCTCGAGGAGCTTGTCCTGGGTCTCGTCGACGAGGCGCGTGCGCTGGACGACTAGTCGCCTCAGGGAGAGGTAGCCATTGAGGACGGCACCGACGAGGCGGCCCTTGAACTGCCGCTTGATGTTGTCCTGATCGAGGAACGTGGCCAGCAGCTCTGTCAGCATCTTGAGAGCGTAGCCCTGGGCGAGATCGCTCGTCAGGCTCGTCTCCTCAAGCCGGTGCAGCTCGTCAATTTCTCGTGTCAACAACTCTGCCAATAAGCTCATCACTCCTCGCACTGCGAGCAGCTGTTTCCACGGCCCTGGGCGCACCAAACTTTGGTACAGCGCCAGGAATTCCGCGCTGCTCTCACCGGCACGTCTCAACTCCTCCAAGTAACTTGTGAGAAGCAACAGGACGACCTGAAATTATCAAAATTTCATTTTTAATAATTTTGGATCAATTCCATGGACAGAAAGAGAAAATAGAAGGAAGAAAATAGATAAAATACAAAATAAGATAAAAAATAAAGAAAGCAAAAATAAGAAAACTAAGAAAAATAAAAAATAAGAAAGAAAGAAAAAATAAAGATAAGATAAAAGAAAAAGAAAAAGGGGAAAATAGTACCTTTTTGCGTTCAGTGCCTTGTTGGCAGAGGGCTTCGAGCATGTCGCAGGCGACTTGGCGCGCGAATCTCGAGGAGGGATTGAAGAGGACCTCCTTGAGCCAAGCTCCATCGGCGAGTTTTAGCAATTGCGCGGTACCGGCGGAAGAAAAATCGGCCTTGCGCGAGACGCGATGACGCCAGCGTCGCATGTACTTCTCGGCCAGATAGAGGCGGCGAAACTCGGCTTTACTGGGTGGTGAGGCGGCGTCATTGTTGCTGGGCTTGTTGGCTGGTAAGCGGGCCAGCCATTCGGCGTAAGACTGTTCGCCCCGCAGCCATTTTGCCACGTCGAGGCTCAGGAGGGATTCGGGCAACCGAACCGTTGCCAGCGAATCCAGAATTTTGTCACGATTACGTTTGGAGCCAGGTTGAAGCTCTGGCTTCACCAAACCCTAAAACAAAAAAAAAGAAATTTAAGTTTTTTAATGACGTCATCATGCGTTTCTTTAAAATTTTTTCCATGCAGTCATCTCAACTTATCAATGAAATTACTCTTCTAGTAATTTTGATTTTAATGAAAGAAACGCAATTCAATTCTTATTTGGGAATGAAATTCGGGAATTTATGATTCAAGAAGGAAAAATGACGAAAAACAGTTAAAAGTTCAGAAAATCAGGACAAGCTCTTACCTGCAAGATGTTGAGACAGGGTAGAACGACGCTCTCGGTGACGACCGGGCTGCGCGAGTCTTTACAGGCCATCAGCAGAAGGTGGACGACGCAACGAAGCTTGAGCTCCCAGCACGAGTCCTCCTTATGGATGAGGGTCGCTAGGAGCGCCATCTCGTGGCGTACGGCAGTCGAAAGGTCAGCGGTGGCGACGCGGCCCTTGAGCGTGCTCATCACGCGGCTCGTCAGCAGCTCGCACAACTCCTTGGTCGAGTGCGCATTGTCCCGCGTGACTAGGCACAGCAGCTGACGCACCTCCTCCTGCACTTGGGCCGTGCTGCCTCGTCGCAAATTGTGTTCCACCAGCTCGTGGATCAGTCCTTGCCGGCACAGAACTTGTCGCGCCGTTGTGTTACTTGCCAGTGCCCTGTTAATTTTCATTCACGTAAATTAAAACAAACACGTTCACTATTTTCAAGGTGTCAAGTTATTTCCAGAGACAGATTTCCCGGATATTTTTCGGGTGATTTTCTCACATTACTTGTATTGAATATTCTATAGAGAAAAAAAACTACAACTGTAACGAAACACACTGTAACGTAATTATTTATAAATACTTTTTTATTAGAAAATTTTTTTGTTTTTCGTTTATTGTCTATAATTTTTTGTAAGAATTTTATAGTTTTTTGAGGAAATAGTCTCTGTATAAATTGTGAGTATTTTATGAATTATTATTATTTTTTTTAGTATTTTTTGAAATTGAAAAGATTTATAAAATTTTGTGCTCTTGAACTTAAAGTTTATAAGAATTTTAATTTTCCATAAAATAATTTCTACATAGAATTTCAATATTTCTTAGATTTCTATTATAATCAGTCTTTAGTGTTTTTCAGCATTCATAAATTGATCTTTATAGCAATTTGTAGGATTTTTATAGATTGCTAATACTATTATGGATGATGATGTAGATTTTCAGAATTTATACTCCTAAATTTAAAGTTTCATAGATTTCTAGCACTTTCAGTATTATTTCTTTTATTTCAATATTTATACGATTCAAAGGATTTTCTGATGTTTTCGTGGATTTCTGTATAGATTTTTAAAATCAGATGCTCTAAGATTCCAAATTATCTTGATTTTCAGTAATTTATGGATTTTCCAAAAACCTTTACCAACATGGATTTTGAGTGTTTATAAATTTCTGATATTTTTCCGTATTTATCAAATTTTTCCTGTCTTTCTGTAGATCACTATTTAGATTTCTGGAATTTGATACTCTCGAATTTAAAGTAAATTATATTTTAAGTATACGAGAGTATTTAAAAATGAACAGTTTACACATCAATTTGTAGGATTTTTATATATTTCTCATATTATTATGTATAACAATGTAGACATTCAGAATTTGATCCTCTTAACTTCAAAGTTTCATAGATTTCTAGCACTTTCAGTATTTTTCCATAATTTCAATATTTATACGATTTGAAGGATTTTATAATATTTTTGTGCATTTCTGTATAGATTTTTAGAATTAGATGCTCTAAGATTTCAAGTTACCTAGATTTTAAGTAATTTATGGATTTACAAGAAAGCTTCACCAACATGGATTTTGAGTGTTTATAAATTTCTGCTATTTTTTCATATTTATCAAATTTTTTTATTCATCTGTGGATCATTATTTAGATTTCTAGAATTTGATACTCTCGAATTCAAAGTAGATTATATTTGATATATATGAAAGGATTTTTAAAAAAATGTTCATAAATCAATTTGGAGAACTTTCTGGTATTATAATGAATTACTGTATAGATTTCTAGAATGCAATGCTTACGTTTTCAAACTTTCATAGATTTCTATTGCTTTCAGTATTTTTATAATTTTTTCAGAATTTGTACGTTTCAATAATTTTCTAATCTTTTCGTTGATTTCTATATAGATTTTTAGAATCAGATACTCTAGTATTTTAAGTTACATAGTTTTTTAGTAATTTGCAGATTTTCGAAGAAGCTTTATCGACATAAATTTTGGCCGTTTATAAATTTCTAGTATTTTTCGCACTTTTTCGTGGTTATCAAATTTTTCTTGTATTTATCTTTGGATCGCTATTTAGATTTCTGGAATTTGATACTTTCGAATTGAAAGTAAATTATGTTTTTTATATATGAAAGATTTTCAAAAAACTCCTTTTACATCAATTTAGAGAACTTTTTTAGTAAAGTAATATAATATATAGAATGTTATATGTAGGATATAATTAATATTAAAGTAAATTATAAATATAGTTAAATATATATTGTATAGGGTATTTAAATGTATTACTGTATGCATTTCTAGAATCCAATGTTTTTGTACTCAAAATTTTATAAAACTGATTTAAATATTTTAAAGATATCCAGAATGTATACTTTTTCCCATATTTGTCAAAATTCATCAAGTTCGGTCTAATTCTCTACTTTTCAAACACATTTTAATGTGTTTAAAAAGTAGTAAAAGTAAAAATTTTTTGCAATTTTTTACATTGATCACATTTTGTACGATTTTCTAGTTCTTTTGTGGATCACTACTTGGATTTCTTAAATTCGATGTAACAAAATTTTATTTGATGATAGAAAACACTGTAACGGAAACTTTTGGAACGTTTTTTCAGCCATTTTGTATATGCCAAACAGTCTTCTATTTACTTTTTGCGTGTAAATTTAAAGTTTTCAATACACATTAATTCAACCAGGAAAAATTCCTGACGGTTTCGAAAAATTCAAGTAGAATTTCCGGATTTCTCGGAGACTTGACACACTGTATTTTTATCCATAAATCATACCTCAATAAAGTAAGGCAATGTTCAGTAGCAGCTGAAGCGCAACCGTAGCAGCGCGTGCCCTCGTTTCCTGGCTTCTCAATCACCACTGTTGCCGCCTGCTGTTGCTGCTCTTTTTCCTGCGACTCAGATTCGTTCTGTGCCCGATCATACACCACGAGCTCGCGGCGACACGCTAAAACGCGCTGTATCACTTTGCTCAGGTCTTCGAATGATGTCTTACACTCGCCGCAGTACTTTTGCGCGAGCAATTGTATTGCTCGATTCACCTGCAATATTTCATCCATTCGTCAAGACATGAAATTCACATGTTTTTTAAGTTCCAAACGTTTAAGAATGAACGAAAAAATGAAAAAAAATTATTCCATCATTCCCAGTAATAAAATTACTTCATAATTATTGATATTTAACAAATATTTTCCAACGTTTCTCATTATTCTTAATTTTCATGATGGATGGAAAAAATTAATTTTTTTTTTTTCATTTTTGTTTATTTCATAAACGTTTAGAAATTCAGGCACATAAATTCACGCCGATTTTACTTTAACCATTGAGGAGCAAGTAATTATAATTATATTATAATAATAATATTATTATTATGATTATTATATTATGAATAATAAATTATTTATTATTATTATTATTATTATTATTATTATTATTATTATTATTATTATTATTATTATTATTATTATT
>JAPYZL010006759.1:0-17527 GCA_030522825.1 Platygaster orseoliae | reverse complement strand
TTTTATTAGTTTCTTTCTCTGTTTTCTTGAAAGAGAGAAAAATTTGTCTTAATTCACTTATTGATTTTCCATCATTATCGCCCGAACCTCCCTATGAACTCCCTTCGTACTCTGTTCCATCAGCTCCATGCACCACCATGCACTACTTCTCTTATGTCTCGCGTAAAGCTTGATTCCTTGATATAGAGGTTTTACCGAGTACTAGGCGAGTTTCTACATTCATTCAAAGCTCGCTATAACCTCGCGAACAACTCTTTTTTTCGTCACAGAGCATGCATAGAGGACTTGCCGAGCATTAGGATTTCGACTCGGGCATCGATGAAAAAAAATTAGATTCCAGAGAAACATGAAAATGTCCCTGAACTCGGTTGAAAATCTTAGAGAAATTTTTTCAAACATGTTTCTCGACATAAAGAACACTCGATCCAATGCGATACAGAAAAAATATCGAGAGCTGTCCGAATATGAAGAACAAAGGGGATCGCGAATGCTTTGGTACCGTTGGTAAAAGATTTTTTTATAGGAGTTAAAAAGGAAACGCGCATTCTAGGAATGTTTCCATTTATCGGGACCGAGTCGTAAATTGCGTCAGTCGTAGTTGTAAAACTCGTCTCGCCTTTATATACGTTTGCTTTCATAAAATGTGTCTCAGTGAGTCAGACGTCTGTTCGCTCCATTTCGTTAACCAAAGCTTTTGGGTTATAGCATCGAGATCTTGATTGGAAAATTCGAACCACGGTTTCAATCTCGCAGACCAGTGTTGCCAGATGAATGATTTTCTTAATAGATTTACTAGATTTCACTTTTTTTTAATAGAGGTTGACTAGGATATTCAGGTGGATTTTCCCACTAATGTTTAAAAAGGTTTTTTTCAGTTCCTGTCGAAATTTTAAGAAGACTTCGAAATTTATAAGCTTATAAATTTGTAACACTTATTTATATATTAATTATATATTTATATTTATAACACTTATTTTGTTGGTTTTACAAGAACTTTCAAATCATGTCAAATTCTTCAGATTTTTTTATAAAATTGTTAATTTCCACGATTATTAGGCAATTCACATGCCTAAACACAAATGGTAGGAAATTATTCAGTATTCAATCTGAATTTCTAAATTCTCCCAGAGATTCTACAAAATGATTTTCCAATGATTGAATTTCCAAAAACTAGTTTACCTTCGAAAATTATCGAAGCTCTCTCAGATTCAGTCCGAATATTCTTGAACATCCGGCAACACACAAACTCAATCAAGGCGAGTGCCTACGAATCGCAAAACCCAAACACCTCTAAATATGTAAACGAGTTCAAAAGAATTATTCACCTTTGTGTGCAATATTTTTTCTATTTTCCAATAATGTCATCAATTCTGGAAAATAAGAATGCCAGGAACGAGATTGGACGTTGTTGAAATCAAATTAAATCTATATGCAGTCACGGTAATTGAATTTCTTTGACTTTGCTTGGTGATTAGCGAGGTGCTGCTTTTTGCGTCAACTCAATTTGTGAAGAGGCCACGTGTTTTTTTAAATACGCGTCGGTTATCTGACTCCGGTAGCCTCAGAATTCTCACTCTACGGCAATAAATCGGCTTAAATTTAATGCTTTGGATTATAACGAAAAGATTTTTTTTTCTTTATCTTTTTTTTTGCTCACAAACGTATCGCGTGAACTTTTATTTATTTTTTTATGTTACCTGAGTTAAAAGTTTTTAGGTATAAAAAGCAGTCGTTTATGAATATTAGTAAGTTTAATTTATGAAGTTTGTTGATTTGTAACAAACATTTTTATGCACTGAAACGAATTTTCTTTTCAATTAGAAAGTGATTCGACAATTCCAAAAATGATTGTTCAAAGAACTTCTAATCAAGATAGCGTTGTTCAGAAATGAAAGAAAAATGAAATAAACAAAAGGTCAACCCTAAAAGAAATTTAAATAAAAAAAACCAAACGTTTAAAAACATAACTCCACAACATTTGTGATAATGATTTCATTATGTTAAAAAAAATTTAGAAAAAAAATTTTTTTTCCAATGATTGAAGTTTACAATTGAAAATTCCTTATATAAACCCCATTTGGAAACTTTGATTGAAAAATAAAATTTTTTAGAAGGTTTACGTAAGTCCCAGCTATTTGTCAAGTTGATTTTTCAGTTGCAAATTTAATTTTAAAAACCCATTTCAATTAGATTTTCGAAGCTCGGCGAATGATACTTAATTTTCAGATCACTCAAAGCTTTTATTTATATCTTTTTTATCGTTACAAATTTCCATTGCCTTATTCACCAGAAAATTAAACGCGTTTCTCTTTGTAAATCCAATTCAAAAGCTCTACAGTCGCGAAAAGTCTGTTTAAGCTCGATAGAGATCATATTAAACTGTTCGTTCTCAATTTCGAAATTCCAATAACTTTCGAAACGTGTTGGATTTCCGCACAAAGTACGATTTTAGCGTATTACAAAATTCCTGTTATTTCGTCTTTACCTGAAAATCGATGGATTACGAAATGGTTCAGTTTAAAAAAGTACCGATCCAATGACAAAGCCGTGCTAGATTAAACTTTTTTGTCTGCCACGATTGCTCGTTGTGATACGGCAAATTCAAGCTGTAAAAGCGTGTACAAAACGTGAAAGAATGCATGCGAGCCTATGTTTGGGAGTTGATCAAAAGGTGAGTATGTAAAAGTGGTTAATAATATCTGATTTGGGTCACAGACAATATTTTTCAAGCACGTTTGCACGCTAAATTCAGCAAGTTACATACATAAAAGAAATTTAAACTACTTTTGACTTGAGATGCAACATTTATTTTCATCAAAAGTACGTTTGTTTTTCAGGGAAAAAAATTTAGGTTACAATGTATTTTCAATGTATATTTTCCATTTTCTTGTTCGCGATGTATTTTTTCCGTGGAAAAGTGGTATTTATTTTCGTAATTGAGCTTAGTTATTCCTGTCTGAGTGACATTGCAAAATTACAAAAATAAGATAAAGTCTTTTATTGGTTGGTAACTTACAGGAAGCTTTTGTTGAAAAATCAGGAAATGTTTAATTATATAGGTTGCATTACCGAGTGGGTTATTTCAAAATGGAATACATTATGATTATTAAAATTTTAAGAACCAAGCGGAAATGTCATGTTCGATTATTTGCAATTATTGTAATTTATGCAGTATGTGAATCACTTCAACCTGTACTAGTAATTCCAACTTCGAAGCCAGTTTTGTCTTATGATTAATGGCTAACCTACGGCGCGAAATTGACCCATTAATAGCATACTCGTTCAACCTATCACGAGAGATATTTCTGCTAAGAATCGATGATCTTAAATTGTGTATGAACAATTTGGGGTTCAAATTATAAATATTTCCATTTTTACTTGAGAATAACAATACAGTTTTTGGAAAAACACAATTTCTCCGCTCCTGAACAAAATCTAGTTTCATGGTAAATTTTTTACTTATAAAAATACAGGGCTGTATCGTATTTACGAAATTACTTTGAGCTTTAAAAGATTTATGATTATTTTTGAAATTGTAGTAAAAAATTTCAATTTTTGAAGTTTTAATTTCAATATAGAATTTAAACTTGAAAAAACTTTGTCACTTCTATAATAAGTTCAGGAAATCTTGAAAATTCAAAGAATCTGAAACATATTAAAAAAACACAAGTAACTCTGAAGAATGGCGAAAGAATTTTTTCAAATTTCAGGTAGCGTTTATGGATATAAATGTACTCAACATCTTTTGAACGATGTTTCGAAAAAGAATTGAAATTTTGAAGGGCAAGTCAAATTACTTCAAACATTTTTATGCATTATATAAAGGCTTTCAGGAAACACTGTTGAAGGTTCAACTAAAAATATAAACATCAAATTTTGGATTGAATCAATTAATTCTACAAACTGATATATAATAAATCATATATTACATTATAAGAACTGAAACACATTAATAATATGCTAAAAAATGAAAATGAAACAGATCAAAAAT
Organism: Platygaster orseoliae; assembly: GCA_030522825.1. Taxonomy (NCBI): domain Eukaryota; kingdom Metazoa; phylum Arthropoda; class Insecta; order Hymenoptera; family Platygastridae; genus Platygaster; species Platygaster orseoliae. Next base: position 13,536 of record JAPYZL010006759.1, on the reverse strand, counting down.
TTTAGAAACAACTTATGAACCTCATAATTCTGTGAGTATTTGAAAAAACCAAACTCGAATTTTAATGAGTTGTGAAATTAATGATAATTATGTTTGATAATTATGATAATTATGATAATTATGGGGGTAATGAATCGATATTGAAGATTTTGAGAGAGGGAAATGAATTTGCACCGTATCTGGATTATTTTGGTCCTTCACTTTCGCGGTTCAGGGATTGTCTTGGTTTTGGGATCTCGAATAGACTGCGTGACTTTTAAGCTTTCTGAAGGGACTGGAGGGTGTTATCAGGGGACTCGTAATTTGCGTTATCTATGTATCACCTTTAGAGTGTTGTATTGTTCTTTTATTTTATTCATTTTTTCTCTTTTATTCCTTCGTTGTTTGTTTTTTTAATACTTTTGTTTGTAATTAGAGATGCCGTGATACTTTAATTTTTGTATGTAAAATGGGGTGTATACCCGTGTGAATAAATTATTATTATTATTATTATTATTATTATTATTATTATTAAAAGACTTTTTATTATTACCTGGGCAACCAACAATTTTAATATAAAATGCAAAATATTTATTTATTTATGCATAAAAAAACAGGAAAATATTTATGGTAGGCGAGAAAAATTAATGAACAAATGCAAGCAAATTTTATGTCTTTTGTATATTTGTTTACATTTTCGGCTTCTAATCAAAGTTGTGACAAAAAATGACCACATGTTTTGCTAAGTTCTCTTTGACTTATAATTCAAATAGCATAATGTTTCAATTGATTATATATTTTTAAATGTAAACAGATTATGAATCTGTAAACATGTGGCATGTCGAATGATTTCTCGGTAGTTTTCAAACTGCAAATGAAAGAAAATTAAATAAATTAAATTAAATTAAAGAAAAAAATTAAAATCAATGCAAATCAAGTGCATTTCGGATTTAATTTTTTTTACATTTCATTTAATTTTTTCACTTTTGATTTTAACCCATTAACGCCCAACTGGACACTTCTTCTACACTCTTTTTAATAGATTCTTTTCGGTATCTAATCTGACGTTAATAACAAGTTACATAAGTTTATTTAACAAAAAACACAAAATTAAAAAAAAAAAGGTTTGTTTTTCAATACTTTTACATCGAAATCGCTATTCAAGACCTCGAATTCGTACATTTTTTGCGTCCATGGACCTTTCCCTTTAAAACCTATATGTTGGTTTCTCAAATTTTAAAATGGTAGCGTCCAAAATGGCGGCTCCAAGCCAAAATTATTTTGCTCATTTTGACACTTTTGAAAAAAGTAACTTTTCGATGTTGAATGTTCACAAATATTTAAGTACAGGGGTTTTTGGGGTCGCAGATCACGAATTTGTTATCAAATTTCACAAATTCAAAAATTCATGTAAACCGATAAACGAGGCGGGTTTTTTGAGTCGTAGATCATGAATCTTTCATGAGATTTTACAAATTTCAGTATGTCAGGTCTATACGGCAGCTGTCCTATCTAGAAACCATTCAGTTTCTTAGAAAATTGAAATACAGTGGTTGTTGCTTGCTATATCACATATTTTTATTCATTTTTTAGCCATGAAATAATGTTGCCCAGCTTTCACTACGTCAAGGTAAACGAAATATAGAAAGCCTTTTTTTTTGTTTTTTCCATCTTTTAATCGTTTTTTTCTGTTTTCTGCATTTTGAATTATTGGTCTAACTTTCAACTTTTTCGAATTATGATAATAGTTTATTCATGTAATGTGAAAGTAGTATTGAACGAGAATATGATATTATAAATAGAATATGTTATTTATCGCACTCAGTATAAATTCGAAATTTCACGGATCATCCGGAAATTGGCTGACATTTTGTTTTTTTAACCGAGACCAATTAACAAACATTATATATTTTCCGAGATGAAAGATCTTCGTTTTCGTCAGATATGTCAATCCCGGACCGACAGTTTAGACAGAAAATAAATCAACCGATTACCAATTTACATGAAAACCCTATGAGTTTGTGATTTTTAGCCGCCATATTTGATCCGCCATTTTCAATTCATGAATTTTTATGGTGGATTCGTGATCAGCTATCAAAAAACCCTGAGATATTGATTTTTATGGAAATTTGGTGATTTTCACATTTTTGGTGGTCATGTTGGATTGATCATATCCGCCATTTTAAATTTGAAAAATCTGATAACAGATTCATGATCTACGACCCAAAAATCCCTGTATCCTAACTTTCATAAAATTTCAATAATTTTGTAAAGTTTCGGCCGCCATATTGGATCCGCCATTTTGAATTTTTGAAATTTGATAATAAATTCGAGATGTGCGACCCCAAAAACCCCTGTACTTAAATATTTGTGAACATTCAACATCGATAAGTTGCTTTTTTCAAAAGTGTCAAAATGTGCAAAAAAATTTTGGCTTCGAGCCGCCATTTTGGACGCCGATTTCGATGTAAAAGTATTGAAAAACAAACCTTTTTTTTTTTAATTTTGTGTTTTTTGTTAAATAAACTTATGTAACTTGTTAATTATGCATTTTTTGCAAATCTGATAACACCAATCAAAAGCTCAAAAAATTTTACAATAAGATAGACTAGTCTCGATTTTTTTAACGTCCGATTAGATACCGAAAAGAACTTGTTAAAAAGAATGTAGAAGAAGTGTCCAGTTGGGCGTTAATGGGTTAATATTCAATTTCATTTGTAAATAATTAAATGCAAATTACATGAAAATTAAAATTAAATACGAATTACATGAAAATTAAAATTGAATGCGAATCAAAGAAAAAAAAAATAGCGAAACATATATAAGAAGTAAATATTTTTTATGGTCTAAAATTGTTAAAAACATTCGGGATTAAAAATGAAAAACCTTCAAATATTTACGAAAAATCTAAAAGTGGCGAAATATTTTTGTTCCACCAAAAACTGCCAAAATATTTAACTAAATATTTTCGGTCGCCCTGATTATTACTACTCAAATATCTACAGAAATATACAGAACTTGCCTTTGATAAACATGTAAAAGAAACACACATTTTATTAAAAACTAAAACAATCCTCAAGTTTTACTCATCACATACATTTTTGATTTATTTGTAATTTCATGGCTACGATATAATAACTGACTAATTATTCAATTTTCACCACTTCCATTCTCTTATTACTTTCAGCTTCTATCTCCTTTTTTCTGTATTTTTCAATCAACTCTGTAACTCATTACATCTACCTATTAACTTTTTTGTTTCATCTAATCGAAATAGCTCGATTTTTGAGCAGCAAACTATAATATCCAACTTTTGTGACTCAGTCAGTCATATTTTATCTTCACGTTACTTTATCTTGAAAAAAAGGGAAAAAATAGAAACGTCACAGTCAGTCAATGTGAAGCGGCAAAGGAGGGGGGGGGGGGTCGGAGTCAAAGAAGTTTACGAGACGTTGCATGTTTGATGCAAGTGCGTGGCAAGGACTATTTTCGCACGGGACAGTAGAAAAGAAAAGAGAAGGTCCTTCATTGGATATTTAGTCGGTAGGCTGAAGAAATACGAGGGTGTGCGCAGATCTTTGCCAACGTTAAAACTTCGTCAAGTCGAGTTTTTCACGTGGAGGTATGAATATCATATTGCTGCAAGTCACAAAGGAAAGGCACTTTATGTTTGATAGTAGACTTTGAATTTTGTGAAGAAAAGAATTGAATTTCGCTACTTCTTCTAGAATTTTTTAATACAGTTTTTTGGTTTAAACTTTTGTATGTGATATATCGTAGATTTGTTCGATACGATAAAATCGTCCTAACACCTTTTTTGTTCTTGGATATTGATGGTTCTGCGATAGAGCTGTAAAAAATGTAGGGAAATCGGATATCGACAGAAAAAGAAAAACATTTTCCGGCGCCGTAATGAAAATTCGAAGAGGGCTGGAATTCGAAAGATTCGGATAGCGCGCAAAAACACGATTGACGATGTGGAGATAATTACTTTAGCGTGTCCAATAGCATGGACGTTGGGGTGTTTTTTGCTCGGCTTGTTGGATTCGGAAAAAAAGAACAAAAAACGAAAAATCGTTAGAATCGAGCACGCAAATTCAAAATTGACTTTGAAATTGGGAGGAAATCCAAAAATCGTTAAGGGATAGAACTTTCAAACCAAAAAATCCAATCCAAAACATCCACATTAAACAACAACGAAAACTCAAAATCTCCAAAAGTAATAATATCCGGAAATTTTTTACGGTTTTTAAACATTTTCTCATTTTGCGAATATTGTAATCTCTCTTATAATCATTTTTATCGTTTTTCTAAGATTATAAATAATTAGAACGTTAATTTACGTATATAAATATTTATACTTGGATACATGCGTCATAGAAATTTTATGGAACATTTAAGCAAAAATGCCTTAAATAATTGCCTAGCTAGTAATATTTAATGTAATTTACTATTTTATAATTTTTTTATCAACTTTTTAACGTACTTTATTTCACGTACATCATATCATGAATGTAACACTTAAAAAATGGTGTACACAAAATTTTATTTCGAATATATCAAAAAATCAATATTTTCAAAAATCATCATTCATTACTGTTAATATTCATATGAATATGCTTATTTATAACGATAATAAATTATTATGAAAATCATTATCATAGTATTATAAAAATATTGATAAATATATATTAAAATAAATTATGCGTCAAAAAATGATGTAGAAAAATTATTCAAAATATATAAAAAATGAATAATATGATGCAAATTTTTCATAAATAACTATATATATTTTGGAAATTTATATTTTAATAATGTTGTCTTCAAAAAACTATGTGCGAAATTCATATAAATTTATAAAAAAATTCATATTCCTCAAAATTATTATCAAATCATGTTTTGATAGATATGAATAGTTATAATAATAATTTGTTATTCGTAAAGTATTATTGAATCATTATCATATTATCCGTAAATGTTTAAGAACATTCTTAATGGATATTTTTTATTATTCAAAATGACAATAAAAAATGATTTTCCATGTCAAAACGATTATCATTTTATGAATAATGATGATAGTTTTTGAAATATTTTTCAACATTTTCTAAAATAAAATTATAAGTTATATGAATTCTCATGGAAGTTTCATAGAATTACTTTATAGATTTCTATGACAGCAACTTATTTCAGAAAATTATTATTAATTGTTTCTACCTACGATTGCCATGCATAAATAGTGACAACTCGTAGTTGGATTTTTCAGGTTTATGATTATTAAGTTAGGAAATTTTGTACATTGAAAAAATGGAATTTTGAACTAAAAGGATTCGGATGTGTTGTACTTTGGATGTTTTGTTTTAAATGTTTTAGATTGGATATTTTGTACCCCAATCTAACCTAATATATGAAAAAACTTTCGATCGTAAGATCTTTACAACAAATATCTAGATATGGAAATTTATTATTATTATTTTTTTGTATTTATAACCTACTCGTCAGATTTTTAGATGTAGCAATTAATCTGTTTTCATGAATATGCAAAAACATGAGAATTACTTTTGTTTTTGTTTTTTTTTTTTTAATATTTTTCATAAAATATATTTAATAGGAATAGTATGTTAAAAGTTTAACTTGAAGATTTGTACATTAAAAAAAATTAAGTTTCTTAAAAAAAATATGGGTTTTCATAGGTTTTCCACGAACATTGAAATTTCGTTACTTTTGTAATTTTCACTGCATAGTAGTGAGAATCATAAAACTTACAACACAATTTATCTTTTTTTAGATACGGTACAAAAAAAAGCTCACAATTACTTTTAAACACGTGTGTGATTAGATGTTTGATTGTTTCAATTTTTTAGATTCCAATTTTAGATTTCCAATTTTTTCAGATTCCAGTGTGATAAAGAACAAAAAATTTCAAAAGTTTTTGGAACGACCAATTGCTCATTAAAACACTCTTTTTTTCATACATACATATTTCGTACTTTACATCTTGCAACCGCAAAATTACTTCCAAATATCAGTTTTTTAGCTGAAAAGATAAACTAAATTTTTTGTCCACTATTGTCATTTTCATCCATCAATGTTGTTGCTCTAAAAAACGTTTTTTACATGCTGTTTAAACTTAATAATATATCGATTATAAAAAGAAAAATTTTCGATGTGTGAGAATTCAGTATCCCCAAAAAAATAGACTATGAATTTATTATTTTCCACCACTCTCCCCTACATGAAAGTTCTAAGAACCGCATGAAAAATCATGTGCATCCAAAAACGTGAATCGCTCAGAATCTAGAAAATAAAGGAATAAGACTGTAAAGTTTTTTTTTCTCATTTTAGTGGTTGAAAGCGTAACTGTGCATAGAGCTCATTCCTATGGGAAACCTTACCGCCCGTTTGCTTCAGTTTCTACGTTCATCTCCATCTCCTCGATGCTTCCAGCGACCTTTTGATGTCTTTCTCGATAATGGCCTCAGAGAAAACTTTCCTCTCTTTTCTCGCTTTTCAAATTTCTGTTTCCAATGATAATTCTCCAACCATTGAAACCGAAGATAGTGAAAACTAAGACTGAAACCTTCTTCAAAATAATACGACTGCTGTTTTTAAGAACCCTATACAAACCTTATTAAATTCGTTGACGTTGAAAGCTCCACTTGATAGATATCTTCCGAGAAAATCTATTTTAATTAGTCTCTTTTTTGGAAAAAAATCAGTAAAACTGAGTTTTTAATGAGTTTCTGCACGAAAATAATAATTTTCGGTATTAAAGTGAAGTTGAGAGTATCTGCACAAACAAATAACGGTTTTTAGATAAAAGGTAGAACTGTAATTTGAAAAAATTCATCAGCGAAATTCGTTTGAGAGAAAAAATTATTATAAACGCCAAAACTTCGTATTGCAGAACACTGAGAGAACGATTTATTGACAGTTAATAAATATTTATTTGGATATGAGCAAATAAGTATTGTTTTTTCTCGAAAAAATACACGTTCCATGAAATAAAATTTGTTAACTGTTAACAAATCAGAATTTAAACGGACTGTTCCAAGATATGAATTGTTAAGAGTTAACAAATTTTATTTCCTGGAACGTGTATTTTTTTGAGAGAAAACAATATTTATTTGCTCTTATCCAAATAAATATTTATTAACTGTCAATAAATCGTTCTCTCAGTGAATAACTGTCGATTGATATTCGAGATCAGAATACTAAGTACACCCTGATTTGCATTGCAAGCGCGTTCATTTATTGTTTCGACGATCAAATGTATAAGTATGCATAGAAATACAGATGTTACACGGCGCATATTTTATGCTACGTCTATTTTAGTGCCACGTACGTTAGTTCCATTCAGATGTTTACTGCAGTATTCAGATTGAATGGTTTTTTTTAGTCTCAGTAAAAATATTTTATCGTTATGAACTCGAGTTCATTTTTCTTTCCGACTCTTTTGATATTTTTCTGGTTTGGTGGAATGATAATATTGTAGGATTATTTGTTTTTTCGTAATTAAAATTATTACTCTCTACCTGAGCTTTGGAAAGTAACTAAAATGAAAAAAAATGAAGGTTGAAAATGTTATCAAAGGAGAATCAGTTCCTGGAAATCTAAAAGTTTTAATCATTGCATAAAAAAGTAAAAGTCGACAATATTCAGGGCTTTGAAAATTCGAGAATAAAGTGAAAACTAGAGATATTGTTGGTTGGAATTTATTCAGACTAATTGTGATTATTGCATTCAAAGGTTAAAAGACTCACATTCCATAAATTGCATCTACAATATGAATATCTGAATTATACTCGAAAATTTTTTATCGATGATTTGAAACCTTAGGATTGTGATTCCACTTTATTCACTATCAATCTATTAAACATATTATTTTATTATGTTTGAAAATTTTAGAAGTCGAATTCATTTCTTTTTTTGTCTTAATTCGTTCGCTTTGGAATATTGAATGTCACATTTTTTCTTATTTTGAGTTCAGAAATTCCGAAATATTCAATGTTCCCGTATCTGAAATTAAATAACACACTGTTATTCAGTGATTTTAGTTAAATTTTTTTTTTAATTCAGGGTAAAATAGAGAAAATATTTGAAATTTTTAATTCTAGGAGTCAAAATAAGATCAATTTACAGATCAAAAAATTTAGCAAAGCAATGTGCTAACACTTGAAGTTAAATTTTGTATCCAGGGTCAAAAAATTTGTAAACTTTGTGACTAGATTTAAAAAAAAAGCCTTTTACTTTAGCATTCAAGATAAATAAATAAAATAATACAAAAAACGCAAAAAAACACTAATACTAATTATTGTTATAAATAATAATGACAATAATTTTAAAAAATAAACGAATATTTAGCATTGTTTGTTTTTTGTATAACTACATATCACGTAATATAATGTAATTTCATTGTTTATAATTTTTTTTATCCTTTATAGATGAAAATTATTCATTAACTTATTAGGTGGAAAGTTAGAGTTATTACTTTTAAAAATAAGTCGAATCTACGGAGCACAAAAATGAAGAAAGAAAATTGATAAATCCAAACCTTTCAAATGAACCTGCAAATTGATTGGCTTTTATCTCTTAATGAAATGTACACTGCAATCAGACCACTTATCAGTAAATTTTTGTCGGGAGTTTTTCGATTTCCACTCTACCTTCATTAGCTAATCAACCAAACATGAATATCGAATATCTTTTGTAGCATCAAGAAATATCTGCGAAAAACAGGATTTGATGAAATAAATACAAACAGTATTTTCTAATGCCTAATTAAAAATTGTGGATCAATTTCGAATTTTTATGATTATTTTTTGTTAGCATACTGTTCTTTGACACAATTAATTCATCGAAATTACAATATTGATTTTCGAAATAGTATTTTTTCCTGTGTTTCGATAAACAAATTATATAAATAACTGTACATGAAAATTGAGGTCAATCAGAACTCGGATTAAAAATATTTTAGCTCGAATGTTTAACTTTGAAATTGTATATGATCCTCTAACTTTTCATGACATTTTTGAAATTAATTTCATCCTTTCACAAATTTTCAATCTGAAATCTTCAAGATGTTTCCAATAATGATCTTAAATTTTCCGTCTGATCTTCAACTTTATAATGTTTATTTATGTAATGATAAGAAATTTCTGAAATTTCCCTGCAAGTGATTTAGCGTTTGATGCTCGAGATCAAAAGCTTTCTTATATGTATGCATCAAAGTCATGGCCGAAATTTCATATCGCGTATACCAGTTCACCAAACCAAGACTTTGCATAACCACGAACAAAGTATCAAAAAGGTAGGAATTTAGTTACTCGGTACTATATTCATATAATAAAATCTCATTTTTTCATATCTTATAAAATATTATATACGTGGTTCTACATTCCTTTCGTAAAAAATCTTGACGATTTATTTATTATAAGTGTGGAAAAGGTTCTTGACTTTCAATTCTTGAACTCTGTCCAAAATTCAAATCAAAATGATTATTATTTATAGTAAAAATTGAGAAATTATTAATCATACATAATACTAACACAAGTTATAAAAAGATGGATAAAAATATAGACATGAATAAGAAAATTAGTAAATATTATCAAAAATGAACTCACTGAAATCTAGACGATGTAACGGATGGTTTTTTGTGAATTCCGAAAAATAAACTAAAAACACAGTTTTTATAACTGTATTAACTCAATCATTATTCCTTAAACAGATTTCTAAAATAATTAATACAAGGCTAGAGTTACGTAAAAAACATTTTCTTTAGTTCTTTCAACTCACTAAATATCGAAGAGTAGTAAAAATCTGTTGAAAACTTCAAATCCTGGAGCATCGAATTCTAAACATCAAAATAGAAATCTATAAAAATAACACATATAATTTTTCGAATTATACAAACGCTGCATAAACGCTAAATGTAATAGAAATCTATGAAAGTGTGATTTTTGGAAAATCTGCAAAAATACCTACGATCTTTTAAATTTTGAATCCTAGAGCATCATAAAAGTAAAAAGTGAATGTAGCAATTTTCATTAATACTACAAATTTAAAAGAAGACTTAAGTACGTGACAATATATCAATACTATCAAAAACATGAAAAGATAAAAAATCTTCAAAACACAAAAAATCTTCACAGTTGCCAATTTCCCAGAATTCTGTATCACAGAAAACCGATCGAAATTTCAATTCTAGTGCATCGAATTTTAAAAACGTACAGAGCTATTTACAAAAATACTATATAAAACTCAAATACTTCACAAAACCTAAAAAAATGTGAAAAATACAAGTAGGCTATCAATTTTCGAAAACTGCATATCATTTTCTCAAAAATTTTTAAAACCTTGTATCCCAGAGCATGATTTCCCTTGAATCTATTACAAATCAAGAAAATTGTCAGAAAATTCTTTGAATTATAGAAACACTTCATACTAAATACTAACACAAATATAAACAAAATCTTAACACAAAATACTAACGCAAAAATGGAAAATAAAATTTAAAAATTTTACAAAACTAAAAAAATGTAAAAAAATACGAGTGGTCTATTAATTTCATAAAACTGTGGATAATAATTTCTTAAAAATTTTAAAAACTTTGTATCCTGAGGCATAAGTTCCTTAAAATCTTGCACAAATCAAGAAAATTATCAAAAAATTCTTCGAATCATAGAAAAACTTAAAGAATAAGAAAAACAAAAACAAAACAAAATAGTGTGAATCTGTCGACAAGATACTGTTACCTTAAAAATCAATGTTTAGACTTAAACTATTTGAAATTTTCACAACGATTGAACCAAATTTCAGATATATATAGAGAGACTCATTGTAAAAATGTAAATCTTTTTTTTTTCAATAAATTTTTATTTAAAATAAAATATAAAATTATATTTAAAATAATGAAAAAAAATTTTTTTGTATTTTTTTTTAATAAAAAAAAACCAGAAAATACTACGAAATTGTATAGTAACAAACAATGCGAATATTCTAGAAATCTATAAAAAATTTATAATATGATCAGTTACAATGTTTTTGAAAATCTAAAAAACTTTGAAATTTAATCCATAACTTTGATTTCTAAAAGATCGAATTTTAGAAAACTTAATAGTAATATATGATCATATTAGAAAATGGTTTTAGTTTGACGAAGACTAAAGAATTTCGAAAAATACCGTAAATTTGAAAAGAAAAAAAAATTTTAACCTTTGTAACTTGAAAATCACAAAAAATATATTCAATAATAATATTTTTAAATAGGTACATGGAAGGTCTGTGACTCTTGTTTTAAAAATTGAATAACTTCAAAATACCAAAATCTGAAAAAAAATCCCGAAGAAAATAATACTCTTTTTCGAAAAACTCCTTCCAAAAGTTTTTCATTCCTACGCCCTTGCTATCAACCATACTTTTGAATAGTGTTCAAATACTTCCCAGTTCATGTAAGTTTTTCATACAAGTCATGACCTGTTCTACTACCCCATTCAAGAGATATAGCAGCCTCAGATAAAAAATAGAAAGGACTCTCATCACAGTTGAAAAAATAAAGGATTCGAACCCTGCAAAATGCACGAAACGTCAAAGGCATTAAATGAAGTATAAGGTCGCATGGAAGAGCCGCTAATACATTCTTCGATCGACTTTTTTGCGGGCGAACAAAGTGAAAAGTCATGCTGGGATTTCGGTTAGAGGAACAATCCTGGCGGCAATACTTTCGTCGCTCATGGAGGTTCGTGGGGATTCGACTGTTTAGATGGTCATCTCCAGATTGCAGGGATTTATTCAAGCTGCCGAATCAGATAAGCATAGTTCCAAGACGTCTTAGATTCGGCTCCCTCCCATTCAAACAGTATCCCGAGGTCCCATTTCACGTTCTTTAACTTTTTCGCCCTTTTTTATCTCCCACGTGCCATTCTTTTTCCTTATTACCTCCTTTCTCCTTTTGTCCCCTTTCCACCAAGCTAAGTCCTCTTTTTCATTCGATTCTTCGCCCCATTGTCCCTTTTTTGCGAAATTCGTCTTCGAATATATACGTCGCGTAACGTATTTTGGCCGTTAGTAGCACGATTTTTCACTCTCGATACCTCGTTGAACACAAACAATCCTCCGGCTAATCTTTTGTGGGATACATTCCTAAGAAAATTTTGATCAATGGGGAAATATTCCTGGAATTCTTGGACATCTTTTTTCCGGAAACATTGTTTTCGATCAATATTACAGCTTTTTTGAGCGAGGCTTTGCGTTGCCTCAAAAAGCATTGATCGAAATTTTGTTATTTGATTGTGAGACTCTTGTGTCTTTGAGAATGATTGTACTTTGAAAAAAAACAGATATAGAAGAATGCTAATTACCAACAAGGTGGCATATATTTTTTAAGGAACTGCATGAAAAAGTAAAATTCGTTGATCTAATTAATTCTATTGATATAAAGACTGCTATATTTAACCTTTTTTGTGGTAAATAGCTTTACCACAAAATTTATAAAATTCATATAATTTTCTTTTTTCTTTTATATAACTTTACATAATTATTTCACATATATTTACATAATAAATTATAATATAATTTATCATATATAATTATTTATTATAAATATAATTATGATTATATTCGTAATTATAATATAAATTAGAATTTAATTACATTTTGTAATCAATGTAATTATCATATATATTATAATAAAAAGTTACTATTTTGAAATTATAAAATTACTTATTATTTGACATATATTTACATATATTTACAGAACTTTAAATAATTTTCCCTTTTATATTATTTAAATAATTATATCTCCAATAATTTGTATACTTTGTAGGGGCGGCAAGTTCCAAAAAATATTAGGGGGGCAAAAAAATTTTTTTTAGAGGGAACGGGGAGGGTAAAGTGATTATTAAATGTAGGAGAAAACATGAAACCATATGTTGATAGTACATATATAAACAGTAATTTGATGCAAAAAAATAAAAAATAGTATAATTGACGAAAATATTGTTGCTTAATTACTTTACAAAAGTACAAATATTTTTCTTCTCATTTCACAATGTTCAATGAATTCATTTGCTATCTCATTCAAATCTACATTCATCGCAACTCAGAATGAACATGCAAAATGCTCAAAGAATTGAGCCAAGCTTGGGTCATAGTGCTTCACATGTCAACAGTTCTTAGGGTAGAAAACGATCTTTCGGCTATGCATGTTGTTACAGGTAATGTTAAAATCAATTTCGTAAGCTTCATGAGTTCTGGTAACAAATCAGGAATGTGGTTTTCGCTTTTCAAAAGGAGTAACAAGTCGCCAAAATTTTTCATTGAGGATTTGCTGTTAGAGCATGTTTGGGACAGCAATTTTTTCGCTCGTAAAATGTCTAAAAACATGTTTCTGTGCAGAACAAATCATTATCATCAATATCGGAGCCAAAAAACTCCAATGCTTCTTTTTGAAATTCGTCATCGCCGAAAAGAAAACTTTCCGCCTGGCCAAGAAAAGTGTATACTTTTGTGTCGAATCTATCTTTCAAACAATTCACGATATTATCAATTATCTCAAAGTAT
>JAPYZL010006736.1:0-24925 GCA_030522825.1 Platygaster orseoliae | reverse complement strand
CAAAGGTCTTGAATCATAGATGGATTATCATTAATTATTATTATCAAAATAAGATCTTTTATATGTCTAAAGTATTTAGTATGCAAATATGAGATGCCACAACATCCTGAATTTCCGCGTCACAAGGGCACCTTCAGTATATTGGTACGATACTGATCCTCAGAATCACAGAAATCCAAATAAGTAAAAAATTAAATGCTCCCGCTGGGTTTTTTTGCTGTAATTGTCGGGATTTACAAGTTAAACGAACAATGCAACACAAAAAAACGTTACAAAAGTTAAAATACGGAAAATAGCGTTCTTGCCAACCAAGTTCAACCATATACAACCATGTTCAACCAAATATGGTTGAACATGGTTGAACACGTTCCGCCAGGGTTTTAAAACGATGTGTTTCTTTCAATTTTTGAGATATGACAAAAAGAAAAAATACGTGTGTGATATTTTTTGATAAATTAACGATATCAGCAATAAAAAAATTGATGCAGTTTCCCAATTCGAAGCATGTTAGATTTTAATTAGTTTTTAAATATAACAATAGATTTCTCTTTTCAAAGATTTAAAATTTTATGATTCCTTTATTATTTTTATAAATATTCAAGAGGAATGAAATAAAAAAAAGACAGAATACAAACACGAGTGAGAACAAATTTCATATCGGTATTTGTCATGATTCCAAGTATTGACAGCCTGACTTGAAAATAATTCCAGATAACTAACAACAGCGCTCAACCCACCAGTTTACCCAAAATAGCGGTCTCATCCGGACAACCCTTGGTAATCGCAGCCCCATCTCAAGCCGCCGTTGTTTCTGAAAATTCCCGTCTCGATCTATTGCAACAACAGCAACAACAATTACAACAGCAGCAGCAACAACAGCAAAGCAATAATGTTCAACAAGCACAACAAAATTTGACGAAAATAACAGTGCCGTCTGTGAACTCCCCGATTATCCCAGCACCATCCATGAACGTTGTCATACCGAGAGATTCAGGGTTTCAGCAGCAACAGATGCAACATCAGCAATTGCAGCAACAACAATTACCGCAGCAACAGATACCTCAGAGGACCACAATGTCAACAGTGCCGAATCAGCAGCAACTAATTTCGCAGCCGCAACAGATGATTCCGCAGCCGCAGCAGATGATTTCGCAGCCGCAGCAGATGATTTCGCAGCCGCAGCAGATGATTTCGCAGCCGCCGCAGATGATTTCGCAGCCGCCGCAGATGATTTCGCAGCCGCCGCAGAATTTGTTGGCGAATGCTCCAGTTTTGCCAAGGTCCGTTGCAGGTCAAAGTAGCCAGGTCCAGACACATCAGTTGCTTTTGACTGAGATCAAGAAAGAGCTTGGGGAAGATGTACCAATGACGAACGTGGCGCCGTCTATGCAGATGAATGATACCAAAGAATTTATGGTAGCCAAAGAAGAAATGGTAGATGGGAGCATCGATGATAAAACTGGTGAGTTTTCGGAAAAAAGGGAATCCAGAAAACTTTAATAATTTTAGGAGGATGATGATGTAAAAAAATTTTGGTTTTTCAGATTTGAAGAAACTGAAAAGACGCCAATACCAAGCGAAACGGAGGCAAATCCAAGGAAAAGAAGCCGCGATGCAGACGCAGAAAAAACGGCAGAGAAAAGTTTCACGACTCGAAGAAGATTACGACACTTTTACAGACAACGTCATGGCGCAATTACGACAGTTGCCACCAATGTCGTTTTCAGAGCCAGTTTCGAGCCACAATTTCGGGGTTTGTCTGGTTCCTGGATCCGGGAATTTGGCCAAAGTTGGCACTCTGAAAGATTATAATACCAGAATGGGGGGAGATTTGGTCGGTTCTTACGGTTCTTCGAATTTGCCTGGAACCTCTGATTACTATAACACAAGGCCTTTCGGTGACTTGGGACCTACCGCTCCACTTCCAGCTCCTCCTTCGACTCAGCGAGGGTTTTACGAAGAGGAATTTCCACCCTTGAAATTGGATGAATGTGAGTTGGAATTTTCTGAATATTAACTGAGCATCTTTTATTTACAGCTTATCTAAAAATGAACGATAAATCAATTAAAAAAAGTATAATCACAGAACTAATTACCGTATAGGATAATTAACTAAATAATATTTTTACTACAAGAATTACATAAATGTTATACTTTAGGAGCTTACATTTACTTTTCTAGTCAAGATTTTTACTTGAAACTTCGGAGATGTGTCATATTGTTCTTAAAACTCATAAATGCATAATCAATTATTCAAAAACAATTACAGTTGGCAAATAAAAACGTTTTTTTTGTCACCCTGTAGAAAATCAATATTGTGGGTTAGTCGGTTTTGAATTATAAGCGCTCAATTCAAAAGAAAAAAAAACCGTTTATATATGTTTTATCATGTATAAATTTTTTAACATTGAATGAATTTTGTTACAGCTGATGAAAAGAGGGACAATTCTTTGTCAGCAAATCGTGACTGTGATAGTCCGAACACAGTTATTCTTTCGTCATCCCCAGAAACCGTGATTCCAGAGACTTATGATCCATTCGATAGATTAAAACTGATCGAAGACGACTCCAATGATTCAGTCGAGTGGCTGAAATGTGTTTCTCCTGAGATTCCAATAATTGCGCCACTTCCAATCAAACCACAACCAGGAGTCGCCATGGACATCGTGAAGCAAGATCCAGAAAATGCTGAAACATCTCGGTTAGTTTGAAATTAACATTTTTGCATATATTATTTTATAATTAGCATTTGTGAATTTGCAAATGCACGACATTGAAAAGTTGAAGAACTGTAGTGAAGTTTCTAAGATGAATTTTGGAAAAGTATTGCATGATAATGGTTTTTTCAAGTGTAATATTTTTTAAATGCAGAACCGATAGATCATCACCTACGGTTCCAACAGTCGAAAATGGCAATGTAACGGTGACATTGACTTTGAACAACGAAACAACGGATGGCATTATGGGCGTGCTCAAAGATTTGGCAATTATTTTGAATTGCGAGCCACCATCAAAATACCAAATTTCAGAGAGAACAACGACACCGCCAAGTCAAAAATTGGGGCTTTACAGAACTAAAGGAAAAGACGGAAAAGAAGGAGGTAACAATTGAATCTGTTGAACGAATTCGGAAATTTTTGATAAAATATTTTAAAATAACGTTGAAAATTGTTTTAGCTCCAATTGACATCCAAAGTATTCTGAATGGGAACGCCAAATTTTGCCGTCACTGTGATATTGTCATCATTAGTAACCTCATTCGGAAGAAAGCTTCCGAGTTGCCATTCCTCACCAAAGAAGAAACAGAATCTAGTGGCGAGTTGTATTTCTGTTCTGGTTCTTGTTACATGCAATTCGCGATCATGCATAGAGGCCCAGTGAATTCTCCGGATAGGGTAAAAGTTTTTTTTTAACTCAGAAATTTCAAAAATGATTATATTTGAATTAAAGTTTAATTTAACGTGTATTTTGGTTTTGTAGGCCGGGGCAATCGTCGATCATGTCCGCCAAAATGAGCTTTACGATGACATTTTGAAGGAGTTCCCCAAGAAAGGACCTTTCATGAATCATTCGAGTTTGCAAACAAAAATGATGTACGAGAACATGCTGAGAAGTCGATTTCCCCAGATGTACGGCATGGGGAGTGAATCGGACAAAAATATCGACTCAAAGGACAAAGCCACGGACAACAAACAAAATGCCTTGAAACGTCCACCCTCGGATGACTCGTCGACGAATGGCACGAGCACTCCGACTCAGCCGAAAATCTGGAAAGGCATAAGATACAAGACTTGGTCCGCGGCGACTATGAAAGTAACTCCAAAGTACAAAAAACCAACTGAAAGGGAAATTACCGATGTGAGTATTATTATTGGAAAGAAGCATTTTAAAATGTTTATTTATAACAATATATATATTTCAGGCCCACAGACAATAGCTTAGACTATTTTGTGGGGGGCTGTATATATGTACATCTTTGTATATTGAACCATACACTTGAATAAATCTATTATTATTATTTATTGTTGTTGTTGTTATTATTATTATTATTATTATTATTATTATTATTATTATTATTATTATTATTATTATTATTATTATTATTATTATTATTATTATAACACTCTGGGACGAAATTTACTACACTGTGTGACTGAATAAATTTACATCTGATTAGAGATGTATTGCCGTAATATTACCAGTTATGTAAAGGTTAGATTACCATAATATTATATTACCTAACACCCCTTAAACAAGTTCAGTCACGTAATTTTGCATTTTGTAAAAAAACCATAATTTTTTGAAAGTTATATAATTTTTATATAAAACTGCCGTCGACAAACCTCGATGGATATTTTTTTTTTATGAGAAATGGTCATATTATTCAAAATTCTCGTGCACCAAGTCTAACGCACACGTTCAAGTCGATTAGTACGTTCGTGCTCGCTAGGTGGCTACACCAAATTTTTTCTCGAATTATAAATTCTCGCGCCTGCGTAGTAACGTGTGAATTGTTTAGTATTGCTCGTGCTCGCTAGATGGCTACACCAAATTTTTTTCTCGAATTATTTCGCGTACTAATACGCAAATCGGTAAATACACTTATAATAAAAATACGTCCAATAAAAAAACATTTATAAATTGCCGTTTTCATTAAAATATTTGTTTTTTAGTATAGTTAGTGATTTCAAACACACAAATATTCGAATATGTATTCTAAAAAATAATTTTACGTTACCGTTACGTTACCGTTACGTTACCGGTCAGTATCTGACAATAACTATCGAATTTTTCTACAATCTCTAATGTTTATTCAGATTTTATGAAATTAGACGAATTTTCGAGAAACATCTACCATTTTCATTATTTTCATTATTTTCAATGTTTTTTATTTTTTGAGAATTTACATGATTTATCAATTTTGATTGAAATTATTTTGAGTTTTAAGAATTTTTGTGTGGGAAAATATTTTTAATTTTTTGAAAATTTGAAGAATATGACACGGAATAATTCACAGTTTCTGTAATTTTGTGAAATTCAACAAATTTTTCAAATTATTGTGATTTCCAAATTTTGATTGATATATTGAAAAAATTACGATTCGACATTTTTTTGCTTTGAAATGTTATGAATATTACAAAGCTTCTAAGATTTTATAGGATTATCAAAATTTTCTACATTTTAAAACATTTATTCATGTTTTATTGAATTTTATTATATTGAAAAATTTATGATTTGACATTTTGTTGCTTTGAAATGTTATGAATATGAAAAAGTTTCTAAGATTTTATAGAATCATTAAATTTTTCTACATTTTAAAACATTTATTCAGGTTTTATTGAATTTTATTATATTGAAAAAATTGCGATTTGACATTTTGTTGCTTTGGAATGTTATGAATATTAAAAGTTTTTAAGATTTTATAGATTTACCAAATTTTTCTACATTTTAAAACATTTATTCAGGTTTTAGGAATTTCGACGAATTTTTCCAAATTTCTTAGAAATATTTACGATCTTGCGAATTTCCTATGTTTTTCACAGTTTTCGAATTATTGTGATTACTAAATTTTGACTGTAAATTATATAAATATCAAACATCTTTGATTTCTTAAAAATATGAAGAATATCAGATTATTCATAGTTCTAGGAAATTTGAAAAACTTTCTGAGAATTACTACCACCAATTATCATCATTTTCTGAAATCATACGAATGTTTTCATCAGTTTTTCTAGAATTATTGACTATCGTTAAAATTTTCCACGTTTTTTCATTTCTCATGATTTGCAAAATTTTTACATTTCAAACGAATTTTTTAAAAATTTCACACAAACATAACATTTTCCGAAATTCTACGAGTTTTTCCTAAAATCTAAAAACATCTGAAAACCTCTCCGCAAAAAATTACTGTAATTTACGGTATTGTAACGGTAATTTTTACATTATATTACCACAAAATAAATTACGTTTTCAAATTTACATGATTTAAAACACACAAATATTTGAATACCTATTCGAAAAAAATGAATTTACTTTACCGTTACGTTACCGATCAGTATCTGATGGTAATTTTACATAAAAAAACCTCTCCGCAATAAATTACAGTAATTTACGGTAATGTAACGGTAATTTTTACGTTAAATTACCAAAAAACAAATAAATGGTCATTCAACATCTCTAGCATTTTTTTTTTTCAATTTCAACGTTTTCGATAATAAAGTCTGACAACTGACAACAAATTAGAAATTACTCATAAGGGTATCGAAATTCTTGTATTTTTTATTCGATCCATCTTCAGAAAGTCATTTAATTTGTGTCTCGTAGATGCTTATCCGTAAGCAAGTGACAATCGGACCCCCCGAAAACGTCGACGACGAGCGACGTTGCGCCTTGTGCAATCACCAAGGCGACGGAACTTCGAACGGGCCTTCGAGGCTTCTCAATTACGACGTCGGTAAATGGGTGCACTTGAACTGCGCCCTCTGGTCCGACGGCGTGTACGAAACTATGAGCGGAGCGTTAATGAACCTGGACGCCGCGCTTCAACAGAGCGTTACAGCAAAATGCACGCATTGCACCAATACCGGCGCCACCGTCAAGTGCTTTAAAACTCGCTGCACTAATATTTACCATCTGAAATGCGCCATGGACAATGCCTGCGTTTTTTACAAAAACAAGGTATTTGAAGGTTTTGTTTTTTCTTAGTATACATTAATACATGATTCTTGACTTGGAATATTGTTTTCACAGACAATGTATTGCTCAATTCATGCCCAAAAAGGAGACAAAGACAACGAGCTGTTGAGCTTGGCCGTTTCGCGGCGCGTCTTTGTGAATCGCGACGAAAATCTGCAGGTTGCCAACATAATGCGCAACTCGGATCACAATTACCTTTTGCGAATCGGCAGTCTGATTCTGCTGAGCGTGGGCCAACTTTTGCCCCATCAATTCGCCGATTTTCATACACCGAACATCATCTACCCTGTTGGGTACAAGGTCATGCGTTTTTATTGGAGCATGAAATATCTGCACAAGCGCTGTCGATACGTTTGCTCCATCCACGACGCTTGTGGCAGACCCGAGTTCCGGGTGCTGATCCAGGAACTTGATGGTACCGAGAGCGAGATGCGCGACGTCACGCCCAAAGCGGTATGGACGAGGATCCTCGATCGGATCGTGGAAATCCGCGAGAAAGCCAATTACGTCAAGCTGTTTCCCAAGTACATATTGGGAGATGACATGTTCGGGTTGACGGAGCCCGCGATTGTCAGGGTTTTGGAGAATTTACCTGGGGTGGAGTCCCTACCTGATTACAAGTAAGATTTTGAGGCATACATTTTTGTGAACTTTGAAAATCAAGATATTAAATGATCGAAGGTTTTTATGTTCATATAATTAATGTACAAATTTTCTCATTATTTTAGTCTAACTTTAATAATGTTTATTATGTTTAAAATTTCAAAAGTTTTTTAAAAATTGAAAAATTGGAAATTTTGTAAATAGTCGATAATTTTATAAGTAGATAATATTAATTTTGTATATTGTGATAATCAGGGCAACCAGAAATATTTAGGATAGAATGAAAAATATTTATTTATTTATGCATGAAAAAACAGGGAAATATTTATGATAAACAACAAATATTTATGATCAAATTCAAGGGAATTTCATGTTTTTTGTACATTTGTTTACATTTTAGGCTCCTAATTAAGTTAAAGTAGAGAAAAAGAAAATTTAAATTAGATGCAAATTGATTGCATTGTTAAATGAATTGAATTTTTTTCAATTTGATTTGCACTTTTTGGAATTTTCCATTTAATTTTTCCATTTTTAATTCAATTTGCAAATAATTAAATGAAAATTAGAATTAAATGCAAATTGAAGAAAAAGAAAATAGCGTAACATGCATAAGATGTAAATATTTTTTATGGTCGAAAGTTGTAAAACTTTTTGGGATCAAAAATGAAAAACTTTAAAATATTTACGAAAAATGTAAAAGTGGCAAAATATTTTTGTTCCGACAAAAACTGCCAAGATATTTATTCAAATATTTTTTATTTAAATAAATATTTTTGGTTGTCCTGGTGATAATTATCATATTTTTTGGCAAAGTGTATGGTTTTTATAAGCCTATGAAAAAATTTCAAAAACTTGCAAGTATTGAAAAAATACGTAAAATTATTATACACAAATTCAGATGAATTTTTTTCGATTATTATTGTTGAAAAATAAAGAAAATAAAAAAGCATTGTGATAATGCTCTAGATTGTCGTGAATTCTATAAAGTTCAAATAATTTGTTGAATTTCAGTTAATGTTAATAAATTTTTTACATCGAAAAAATTCTTAAATTCCGAAAAATTACAGAAACCGTGTAATATACTACATTTTTAAAAATTAAAAAAAGTTTCTTTATAGGGATACGGTCTAAAATTTTTGAAATTTTAAAAATAATCTATAGAATATAATATAACTTTGAGAAATTTTATTTGTTGAAAATTATAATTGTTTGATTCAATTATAAATTAATCTATTGATTGATTTTTGCATGGTATTTTTGGGTATTTAATTTTCATATTATCATGAAGTTTTTTGAAATCAAAAATTTATCCTCTCATAAAGATGTTATGTAACTGTAATAATTTAATTAAAATTTAGAGTTTCAGAAAATTTTCGTACGTTTTGCATTTCGCATTTTTTTTTTGAATTTCTTGCTTATACTATTGTAAATGTTATTCATAAACATATCTCAAACATGTTATATGTACACAATATTTCCCAAAATTAGTAGAATTTGGTTTTATAATATTTTTTGGACATCATATAATTTACTAGACATTATGTTATGGAAGTAATGTTTTGTACATTACCGTACTCAATCATTTTCAAGGTTTTTTTTTATTCTTCGTTTTCAATGTTAATATCCCTAGAATAATACCTTCAATAATTCGCATTTGAGAAAAAATTTAGTGTACCCACCTAGCGAGCGCGAGCGTACTAATCAACTTGCGCGTGCACGTCAGACGTTCGTGACAAGGACAGATTCATGTTTTGCTGAGCACTAGAAAAGAAACAAAGATTGAATTTTAAATGAAAATCCATTTTTTATGAAAATTGATTATTTTTTTCTAAGATTGGAAAATTTATGAAAATTCCACAGTTTACAAGAAATTTATGCAGTTCAAATATTTCCTTATGAAAAATTTGAAATTTCTCTTAAAAGAGTAATTGGGTTCTGGGTCACTATAAGAATAGTATATTATGCATCAAGGGGATAAAAGCAGTTTTTTTTACTTGCAAGAATAATGTTTCAATACGAGCATTACATTGAATTTGAATTTTTCGAATTTCAAAGGTTCTCAAAGAGTTATTTATTATTTATAAAAAATCTTACATGATATTTCAAAATAATTTTGAGATTTCGTAAAAGTTTAAAATTGAGGATACATGTTCTCTTTATGTAATTTATATTCATGTCGCGTCGGAAATTTGCCATTTCTTATAAGAATCAAAGTAACTAGGAATTTATGAACACAAATTTAAAATAATGTACCTAATCGATTTAGTTTTATGATCCAAAACGTTGACATTTTTCAAAATTTTTATCCAAAACATAAAAATTACAAATTTTTCTCTTCTTGGAATTACTAAATTCTCAATGATTGAAATTATACCAATTTTCAATTTTTTGTAGTTGCATTTATTTTTGACTTTTATTTTGTAGTAAATTCGATGGAAAAAACCGTCGTGAAAAACTCATGAGATCTAAAATTAAAAATTGTGGAATTTTTAATTCGTTGATATCTGTGAGACAAAACTTTTTATTTACAAGTATAAGTCATGATTTCTTCATTTTTAAGATGTCGGATAAAAAATGTAGTATTTTTAAAATTTTTCTCACATTTCGCGAACAAGTTTTCAATGTGGAAATTATAAATTTGAAAATTTTTTTATCTTTAATTAAAGTTTTGTAAAAAATGTATTTAATTTTCTGAAATCCCCATCTACACCTAGAAGTACAATCTAAAGTACTGTAAGATAAAATTGAATTCGTAACATAAAATTGTTTATATTAAAGTACTTTGCAGTACTTTGACGACTGATGATTTTGAACAAGGATTGATTATTCTTTAAGATGATAATACTTGAGAAATAGATAGATTAACGATACAAATTTAAATGAAAAATCTGTATTTAATTCTTTTTTTTTTCAGGTATAGATACGGTCGCAACCCTCTCTTGGAACTTCCCTTAGCTTTGAACCCCTCGGGATGCGCGAGAACGGAACCTCGGCATCGGCACCAATTGCCCTGGAAACGAACTCACACCCAGAGGACGGGTTCTTCCGCGCGAACTAATTTCGCGCCAAACACAAATTTCGTGAGCGAGGTCGCCGGTCCTTACTCCAAGCAGTTCGTTCACTCGAAAAGTTCACAGTACAAAAAAATGAAAGCCGAATGGGAAAACAACGTGTATCTCGCGAGATCGAAAATTCAGGGCCTCGGTCTTTACGCGGAAAAAGATATCGAAAAACACACGATGATCATAGAATACATTGGAGAAATCATTCGCAGCGAACTGTCGGAAATCAGGGAAAAGCAGTACGAAGAAAAGGTGAGAAAAGAAATATTACTTTTTTATTTAAAAATTGAATTTTGAAAAATGATTAATATGTTGTAATATTCTAGAATCATGGAGTTTACATGTTCCGCTTGGATGAGGACAGAGTTGTAGATGCGACATTATCAGGCAACTCGGCCCGATACATCAATCACTCGTGCAATCCAAACTGCGTCGCCGAAATCGTCGAGGTCGAGCGAGATTTGAAAATCATCATTTTTTCTAAAAGACGAATAACAAGAGGCGAAGAGGTGAGAAAAAAAATTTATTATCTATTGGGAGTCAGCAGGGGCGTAGCAGAAATTATTAAACATAATTTCTCTAAAAATAATAAAAAATAATAAATTGTTGATTTATGGATGTTCATTATAGATTGATGTAATTGTAATATATTGTAGTTTCCTGAAGAGGGCATAAATAAAATGCCGAAAGCTCGAAATATGAAATGAAAGAGAATTTGTTGTTTCTTTGCTCCAAAATGATCGTTTTTCTGAGGTGAATTGAAATGAAGAAGGAGCGTAATGAAGAAACGATGAATTTTTAGTTAGGATAACACAGAAAAAGGAATTCGGGAAATTGTTTTGACCTAGTAAATAATTTAAAAAAGACTAGAATTTACAAAAATGTTGAAAATCTATGAAATTTCGAACTCGGGGATCTTGAATTCATGAAAATACCAAAAAGTATTTCGAAATATAAACTAACTAAAGAAATACTAAAAGTATTGGAGTTCTATTAAAAAAATATTTTCTAAAAAATTTGAACAAATACATACGATTTATAAAACTTGGAATTCTAAACCATGGAATTCTAAAAAACGCATACAAAAATTTAAAAGTAATAAACTTCTTTTTTCTTCACTGGGTAAATTATAATGAGTAAATTTAATCCAATTCCTTTGATTTCCCAGTCAATTATTAATTTATTTTTCTTTTTTCCGAATTTTTTTCATATGATCGAAACGTTGGAATAATAAATAAATATTTAACTGGGAAATTGAAAGAATAGGATTAAATCTACTCAGTATCAAAAAATTTATAGAAATACTAGAAATCTATAAGAATACTAAAAACGCCACTAAATCTTATAAACAGTTTAAAAAGTGCGAAAATATAAAAAAAAACTAGAAGATAGTCAAAATCTACGTAGATTTAATTTTTCCAGATATTTTTAAAAATACTGGACATATATCGAATTTGAAATTCAAGAGTATCTAAATCTAGAAATCTCTAGAGCTATTTTAAATTATTAAGAAATCTATAAAAATACTAGAAACTCAAAAGCGTTGTGAACTTCAGTACTTTAGCATCGAATTCTAGAAATCTGTAGAGTGAATCCTAGAATAGCAAAAAATTTACAAAAATTCCAAAAAATACTACAAAAATGTATGAATAGCATACAATACAGAATTATTAAAAATGTCTGAAATACTTCAAAAATATATTTTTTTCTGGGATTTTATGATATTTCATCTCCGACGATCTCGTTACGGTAATAAGATTTTCCAATTTTACAAATTTCGGAGTTTCAAAATTACATAAATTTTTAAGTTCAGTGTAACACTTTTTATGTAAAATGGAACTCGATTTTTTTATTTTTGAGTTACTGTGGTTAGAATTTTGTGTTTTTCTGATATTATGAATTTTTATAGAGCTTCCTGAAATTCTATGCTCTAAGAATCAAAGTGTTCTAAATTATTTTAAGAGATTTTTCAAAAAGTTTTATCGAGACAGATTTTTTCAAAAAACTTGTTCCCGAAAATTTTTTATGCCTACGCCCTTGGGAATGATTGAAAATTTTATTCAATTTTTAGTTGTTTTCGACGCTTTCAAATTCTGGAATTGTTTTTTTTGTCTTTCAGCTGTCGTATGATTATAAATTTGACTTGGAAGATGACCAACACAAAATACCATGCGCATGTGGTGCTCCAAATTGTCGAAAATGGATGAACTAAAAAAAGTGCGGAAAATCATCCGCAAACGTTGTTATTGTTACTATAATGAACTTTATAAGAAAAGGTGATGAAACCAATGAAATCATGAGAAATTTATTTATATTAAGAAATTTTTTACACTTGATGGGCGATGCAATGTGATTGCTTCGATGGAAATTGTCAAGTGCCATTGATGTTTGAACTCGATCAGCTGTTCGTGCAGTTGGGACTTTTACCAACACATTCCTCCAAAGTTGTACAATACTAGTTTATATAGCTTCGGAAGAAAAATGACAAAATGAATATTTGTATATTGAATAAAATAAAATCAAGCACTTGGAAATACTTTACTCTGGTTTTTTTCTCATATTACCCAAATCGCACTGTAAATTTTTAAGGTAACGCAATTAAGAACAAAATAATTTTCAATGTCGCTTTTATTGATTTCATCGTAATAGTGAACAGTCGAGTATTTATCATGTTCAATATAAGTACACTCAAAACCCATCAAAATGCGGTGATTGCCCTAATAGTGAAACTACTTATGGTAGAATTTCAAAAAATCCAATTCAGAGTTTAATGCCCTCGACGATTACGAACTTAACGAAAAAAATGTGTAAATAAATTATTATCAACAATAAGTATTAACAATAATCAACAATGTTTTGTGGTATCAACGAAAAACTGTCGCGAGCACCATGAAACTTCGTTCTTCTTTGTTCTTACATGTGTAATAGAGATATTTCAATATTAATCTGGATAAACTTTTTCTTTAAGGTACTTTTTACGTAAGTGCGTTACCTAATTTGTGCTTTATACGCATTTCCCTTGAGAAATAAAAAATCGATATAAAAAGTTTGAAAGTTTTTTGATCTACTGTCAGCCATGTAAAAAAAGTGATTGCTTTGGGCTATAGACGAAAAAAGTTTGTGAAATGTCAGGTGTTGATTTTTTTTTCTTACGGTTACGTTGATTCAACGTTTTGAAAGTTTGAAACTTTGGAAAACGTTGGATCAAGTTGAATTTGGACGTTTTGGGGTCAATTACACGCGAGAACTCGAAAATGACTGCGAATGTTGCGAAATATCCCGTGTATGTACATGAACTACTAAATTTGCATGCATTATGAATGAAGAGAGAAAAACGTACATGCACGTCAACGATTGCCCTTGAGAAAAATAATTCCGAACTACCGAAATTTTCTCGTGGAATTAGCGATTTTGAAGAATGTCCTTTTTGAAAAGTTTTCGACTGATTTTCGGTTTTGAGGAAAAGGAAGACTCACGTTCAGGGGTGTACGTAGAAAAAAATTATCGTATCTTTGATAAGTTAATTTCTTAGATTTCAAAGTATAATATTATATATATATATATATATATATATATATATATATATATATATATTTTAATCGCAGAGTTTCGTGAATTTTTGAGCGTGATTGTTAGTTTTTTTTCTATTATGTATGTATAGTTTCAATTTGTATTAATTATTTTATAAGCTGCAATTTTCAATTTTTGATCAGAGTTTTACTTCCGAAATTTGCATTTTTATTTTGAAAATTGATTAAAATATTTTTTTGGATTCAAAAAGTCAGAGTTTTATATTTTTATTAATTCAATTTTTATTCGTCATCTGGACGAATAATACTGGAATTCTAAAATTACTAAAATACTAGAATTCTAAATACCTAACATTGAAAATATGCGTTTTTTTTTTTCAAAAAGGACATACTTCATTGATGAAATATGCACGTAGATAATGGAAAGCATTGATCACATTTTGGAGTAATGAGAGCAAAAACGCCACTCGCGTTTATTTCCAATAAACGAGATCGTATCGGAGTGATTCATGTCTTTCGTCGCGTTTTATCATCGCGATTAACGCCGTTTAGCATGTTTGAAATGTGAGGTGACAGGCGATACGAGGGCGTTTAATTGGTTCTCATCGAGATATGAGGCGCCCTTGATTTTCGAATCGAGGTGTTCTGGAAATTTTTCGAATTTAAAAACAAAGGTACGCCGCGAATTTTAGGTCGTGAGGTTACTGGGCCTTGGCGTCTTTGTTGAATCCTTGAACGTAGCCGGACTGGTCGATGACGTCCTCGCGACCGGCTTTGCCTTTGCCCTTGCCGTTCTCGTCGAAGCGCTGTTTGTGCGAGCCCGTGTATTTCGAGGCGTCCGTTAATCTTTCAACGGCCGAGGCTGCCCTTCCTCCTGCCTGAATAAAAAAAAAAATTGTTAAAAAAAATGGGTTAAATATCCCTACACCGAGAAAAATGGCTTGGTTACAACAACCAAAACTTTGGTTACAGCAACTAATGCATAATTTTTCTAATTGATACTTAGGTTGCAATAACCAATCATTTGGTTATCATATATGAAGTTTTGGTTACACTACCTAAAACTTTGTTGAGCTTGTATTTTACTAAATCATTGGTTGCTGTAACCAAAATTTATTCTCCCTGTAGTATTTTGTACCATAATTATTGAGAAATTACTACATTATCGAAAAATTACTATAATATTGAAAAATTACTATATTCTTGAAAAATCTATAATTTCTATCTACAAGGAGAAAAATGGTTTGGTTACAGAAACCATTGATTTAGTAAAATATGGACTCACCAACGTTTTTGGTACCACAACCAAAACTTTGGTTATAGCAACTAATGCACAATTTTTATGACTGATACTTAGATTGCAATAACCAATCATTTGGTTATCATACCTAAAGTTTTTGTTGTAATTCCCAAAACTTTGGTGGGCTTGTATTTTACTAAATTAATGGTCGCTGTAATCAAAAATTTCTCTCTGTATAGAAAAGTCTTCATAGAATTTTCATAGAAAACTGTGAAGTTTCAATAAAAGTTCAAATAACTGGTAATGTTATGGAGATGCGAGAGCAACTTATTTAGGAAAAAAATCTGCAAATGATAGACTAGCCATTTCATAAATGTTTAGTTACTGTTTTCATATCCTTCACGTTATGAATAATAAGATGAAAATTTATATTAAAAAATTGATAATAATGAAATAATCCTTGATAAAGTAATACAGGGTGTCCCAAAATCCCCGATCCAAAAAAAATCCAATATTCCTTAAAGAATTTTGAGTTGAAAAGTTTTTTGCCTTTTTTTTTACAATACTCAAAATCAAAAAAGTTATTTAATTTTGAAATTTAAACAATAAACGCGCTTTTTCGACAAGTGGGGGTAAAAATCATGTCTAAATTTTCTTCATATTTTTCTGAGTCGAAAAGTCCTTTGCCACTTTTCACAAAACTCAAATTAAAAAACAATATTCGAGCTTAAAATCTGATAAATCTGATTGGTGAAACTTCTAATTCGAATAACTTTTTTAATTTTGAGTTTTGTAAAAAAAAGCAAACTACTTTTCGACTCAAAGATTTCGGGACACCTTGTATAATAATAAAAAATAAATTATTATTATTACAATTACTTACAAATTCTTGATAGTAATCGAAATTGATATTATTGGAAATTATACCTATTACTATAAAATATATTTGAATAATTGGAAAATGATAATAATAAATAGTTAATAATGAAAATCATTGATAATTATTGTAAATATATTGATATCAACACTATTGTTATTGATATACTAATATATTATTTTAAAGTTATTTTTACATAAAATATATTTAAAAATTATACATCATATACGCTAAAAAATCGTTTATACATCAATGTCGTAAATAATACGTTTCAAAAATAATGACATTAAGAAATTAATATTAATGAAAATTATAATTGATCATTATCATTATTTATATGAATATTATTGCTGGTAATACTAATAAATTTGTATGAAAATTATCAATAAACTTATATAATAATAATAATATATTAATATTGTGAGAACATATAATAAATTCTTGATATTATTTAAAATTATCATTTTTAAAAGTTATTTTATTATAAAATATATTTAAAATTTTATTTACAAATGATACATAATAAGCAAAATGGTGCATACATTATGTCATAAATAATACACATAAATGAACGAAGAAATTAGGTTCCAATCTGCGAATTTTTTCCCCATATTTATTCATATTTGATACAACTATAAGTTATTTGAATTTTCATACAAATTTCATAGTTTTCTATGACAGCGACTTTGCTAGCGATTATTTGAAGTCCCCACAGTAAAAGTGTTATTAGGTTAAGCATACACTGTAAAGGTTGTGTGTGTATTTTCGGTTGGAAAGAAGCCGAAAGAAGGTTAAAGTTATAAATGAGTACACTCGAACTCCAAAGATACGAGCTCCAAAGATACGAGCGCGTCGATTTCCCTCTAAATGTCACCAAAGTGGGGAACCCCTCTCACGCTCGTATCTTTGGAGTTTTTGATTCCCAAGCTCCTCGTATCTTTGGAGTTCGAGTGTATATAGCTTCTCACCGTTTTCAACGAGTTTTTTTTGCACATTGACAATTTTTTTCACAATATTTTTAATACATAGCATGTTAATAAATTACTTGTTTAAGTAATCTTATAAATTGCCAAAAATATCAGTACTTTTGAGAATTGAAAGTTTTGAAAAATAAAGAAAAATTTCGTAACTGTAAAAACTGTTGAAAAATCGTCGAAATTTGCTTAAAAAACTGCTCTTAGTATTTCTGGTTTTGATAAATCACTTTATCAAATCTTGACGAAGAATTTTTAAGTTTTATTTTTGAAATAAGTACAAAATTAATGAACTATCGCGATTTGTATACTTATAAAAATAATAATTTGGGCATTATTAGCTGATTAACAAAAACTTTCAAAACTGCCAAAAGTTCAACAATTTCTCAAACTTTCAAGGTCGTTCAGAGCTTATAATTTAATTTTTATTTCATTAAATGATCTTATTTTTTCTGTACATGAAAATTTCTAAACAATCAAGTTTGATATAATTTTCAATATTTTATTTTTCGTAA
Organism: Platygaster orseoliae; assembly: GCA_030522825.1. Classification (NCBI taxonomy): domain Eukaryota; kingdom Metazoa; phylum Arthropoda; class Insecta; order Hymenoptera; family Platygastridae; genus Platygaster; species Platygaster orseoliae. The sequence continues at coordinate 7,428 of JAPYZL010006736.1, read as the reverse complement.
GAGAAGGGGGGGGGGAGCGGAATCACAGTAAAAGGGCACTGTAAAACTTACTGTAAAAAATTGAAATTATAATTGAATATAATCATTGGTTATATCCCAGATTATGGTATCAAAGAATTATCCGTTGATAAATATTATCAGATGGAATTTTTTGAAAGTTACAACATTAGTTTGTTTTTTTCGTCATTTTTTATAGCTTAATCTGCGTACTTATGTTTCTTGATGCGTTATCATATTCTGGAACATTTATACTTGCATCATTTTCAAGAAGGTCGTTCTTATTAAGAAGCTCCCGTTACATTAATGCCGTTACTAGACCAGCTTATCTTATTCCACGCGAGCATTGTTTAACCCGTTAAACATTCATAAAATGGCACGTTTTCGAAATTACATAATGACACGAATCAAGTAAAATTGAAATTTCTCTTTGCCTAGTGAGAACTTGTGAGGTAACTGTGATGGAATTGTTAAAGTTTTCAATTAAAAAATTGTGAAGTTCAAGAAGGAATCATGAGCTTAATTTGTTTTCTACGATGTAGCATTTTTTAAAATGGAAAAATTTATGTTTGTTATTAATAGAAAGTTCTTAGATAAAATTTGAATAATGATAATTTTTTGTCAAAAAAATTGATGAAATTGCATAATGACACGAATTAAGTAAAATTTAAATTTCTCTTTGCCTAGTGAGAACTTGTGAGATAACTGTGATGGAATTGTTATAACTTTCAATTAAAAAATTGTAAAGTTCATGAAGTAATTATGAGGTTAATTTGTTTTTTACGGTGGAGCATTTTTTAAATTGTAAAAATTCATGTTTGTTAATAATAGTAAGTTCTTAGATAAAATTAAGTTTGAGATTGTTATTTAAACATTGCTGTATAATTAAAGGTCAGAAAAATAGATTGTTGAGAAAATTACAAGGAATGGAAAATTTTGAATTTTTATAGAAATAATTGCAACAATTTTCTGAGATTCTTTTAATGTGATTTGTTTTTGTTGCTATGATTTGGGATTATACATTTTTTCAAATTCATTTTATTTATTTACCCCAGAAGCGCTACTGATTCCAGGAGGTCCACAGTTGGCCATTTTTTTCTTTGTTTCTTCGAGATCTATGCCTTTGCTTTTCGTCAAATCTTCTAAAAACGCTTTGTACTGGTCGAAAGTCAGTTTCATAGACCTGCATAGAAATTTTATTGAGTTATTTGCAGCGAAGGTGAGTTACACAAAAAAAAAACAATAAATTGATTTTTGATACTGATTTTAGAGCAAATAAAATGAACTTCCTCGATTTTTGAATTTCTTGAAAAATGATAAATATTGATATAATGATATTAAAATTATAATAAAAAATAAACAAATAAAAAAATATAATATAATAAAATCATAATAATATAAAATAAATAATATGTAAAATATAAAATAATAAATATAATTATTATAATTATTATAAACTAATATAATAAATAAAATATAAATAAAATAACATGATAATAATATATAATGAAAAAGATTATAAATAAATGTTAAAAACTGATAAATTTTTCCCATTCGCCATTTTCATTTACTTACTAATTTAAGAATAAGATTTGGGTAGGATTCATGAAAGTTTTTCACAATCCTTAAATATTCTGAAAATTGGCGAAAACTATACGGGAAAAATAGAATTTTTACAGATTTGGTGAATTCAATAGAGATTCGTGAAATATTTATTTAAAAGTCCTCAAATTCACAGAAAAGCTATAAGAAATATAATAGAAATGTCTAATTTCTTCAAGAACTCCACGAGATTTTCAGAAAATTAAGGATCTTGCTCTATTTTCACAGATTTAATGCGTCGCAAAGAATTTTCGGAAAATAATTTAAAATGTACGTTCCAGAAAATCGTAAGATTTTTCCATTCAAGTTTTTGAATCCTTAAATATTTTGAAAATTGGCGAAAACTTTATTTACACGCAAAAAGTAGAATTTTTAGAGCTTTTTTTTAATTCAAAAGGGATTCTTGAAATTTATTTAAAAGTTCTCGAATTCACAGAAAAGCTAAGAAATATAATAGAAATTTTTAATTTTCTCAAAAATACCACGAGATTTTCATAAAATTGAGCATCTTACACTATTTTGACAGATTTTGGGCATCGCAAAGAATTTTAAGAAATTAATTAAAAATCTACGTTCCCGAAAATCGTGAGATTTTTCCATTTAAGTTTTTGAATTTCACGCTCTCTGATTTTTAAAAACTGTTGATTTACTCTCTCAGCTCAAAGTATTTAGTCAAATTTTCACTATATGAAATAGTAACATACTTTTACTAACAAAATAGTCATATTTAGAGATTTGACTGCAATTAGTAGGTAAGAATTTGGCACCAAAATAGTTGAATTTTTCACCAATTCTAAATAGTCTTGTACTTTTAGTATTTCATAGTCAAAATTTTTTTATTAATATAAATAATAGTCGTTTTTGACTATTTGATGAGTTCATATACTCTGTTTTAAAAAAAAATATACAAAATAAAATTTGTTTGTAATTGATTTCGTAATAATTTACTCAAATCCGATCACGAATTTGATAGTCATTATTAATATTTGTCTTTTTCACGCGTACAACATTTACTAAAGAATAAGTTTAATTTGATAAATAATTCAAGTGAAAAACTACTAATTGATTATTCATTTATTACTCTTTTAAATAGTGAGTTGATTTCACTAATTGAGTTAATAATTTTTAACTTTTTTTCAGTAACCGGATTCCTACTAATTCAAATTGTAAAAAATTACGATGAAATAGTTAAATTTGTCTTATTTGATCTGAGAGAGTAAATTTCAAACTTTCCCAGATCCTAAGAATTAAATAAAAATATTGTATTTACTTATGTTTTTTGAAAAAAATGCCGGTATCGGTAGTGGTGATTTTTTTGCCGTCGATGACTTTGGCCTGTTTCATCCACTTGTCGCTCTGACTCAAAGTTATGAGTTTTCCATCGCTCTTGGTGTCCCCGAATTTGGAGAACGCTTTGAAGGCGCCCAAAAACGTGCTTTTCGGGCTCGACCCGGCCGAGTTCACCGGAGACTTTTTTTCCCCGTTGCTCTCGATCTTGAGGCCCGCGACCGCGTTCGTCGCCGCCTTGACTTCCGCTTTCGCCGCGTCGTTCATGCCTCTTTCAGCGCCTTAAACAGACCGTTAAATTTACGAACCCAACAATTTCAGGCATTAGACGAACACATGTTCAATGACTCAATGTCCTGGTTATGGGCTGTGTCCAAACACCGTATTTTTCAACATTTCTCATTAAAAAATTTCGATCTCTCTACTCTCTCAGTTGGAATATTAGTAAAATTTTTACTAATTGAAATAGCAGGTGAGTGATTCACCATTGAATTATTGGAATTTCACAAGTTAGCTAAAGAAGTAATCGGATTTTACTACATGAATTAGTGATTCATAAGTTTACCTTTCAATTAGTGAAATTATTGAAACGACTAAACAATTAGTGAATTTATCACAAATGTGATTAATGACATTTTTACTAACCATATTAGTAGTTTCAAATTCTACTATTCAGTTAATAGAATTATTTAAGTGATTAATAAATTAAGAATATATTCTCACTATTTTAAAAAGTAATTTAATGGTCGACGATCAAATATGTGAAATTCAATATGTGTGACCGAATATTAAGTGAGTATTCTATATATTTATGAAATAGAGTAATTTTTTCTTTTACTTTTTAAACAAAGAAAATTTACTAATTCAATTAGTAAGCTAAATCACTATTTCAATTGGTGAAATCCCACTAATTATTAAGTAGTTTTCTACTAATTCAAATCGAGAGAGTAAAGTTCCAAGTGTTTAAAAATATACGAAAACATAAACAATTGCTATATTGATATCTGACAAATATTATTCAATGTTACTAATTATTTTTTGTAAATAGAATTAAAGTTTTTTTTCTGTCATCGTTTATTTTATAAACGCTTGGAACCTCAGGTACATAAATTTCCATGTTCAACTATATTTTGATACCTTGATGCAAAGAAGTTAGAGAAAAAATTTTCAGGAGGGTTTTTTCAAAAATATATGTATTTATTTTGGTATTTCATAACTTTTATGTGCAAGAAGTTTCAAATGTTTATGAAATAAACGAAAAAAGAAAATAAAATTATTTTTCTATTTCACCTTAGGACTAAGGTAAAAAGAAATTGCTAACATTGAATAATATTTTTTAATTATCAATAATTATTCATTACTATAAGTATGAAAGGTTTTGAAAAAAAAAAATTTTCTGGTATATTATTAAATGTTTGGAATTTCAGACATAATAATTTTTAATCTTTGAAGATTTGGTCACGAAAGTACGATTTTTCAATTTATTGAATTTTGGGGTTTGAAGTTATAAGGTTTTTCTGAATTTCAAGGTTTTTTTTTATCATACTATTTGTATTTTTTAAAATATTTTTATAGTATTTATACAACTTGAAAAGTTTTCTGTTTAGATTAGATGCTCTGGAAACCTAAGTTCTGAAATTAAAAGATTTTCATAAATTTTTGAGAAAATCATTACACAAATTTCAAGTATTTGATAAATTTTCATAATTTTCTTATCGTATGTTATTTACAATACCTATTATTTTGAATTTTCTGGTATATTCAAATATTTCTAAAATTGCAAATTTCAACGATTTTGATCGTTTTACTTAATTTTAAAAATTATAAAAATATAATAATATTTATAATAAAATAATAAATAATAAAATATAATAATTATAATAATAATTATAAAATTATTTCAAAATTATTTAAAGTATATTTTTTATAGATTTTCAGTAATTTTGTTAGCTAAATATTTATGATTAGAATTTCATTGAACAAAAAATGTTTCTAAAGTCATAAAATTTATTGTTATTTCGAAATAAATCAAATAAATAATTCTGAATTTGGTTTAACTTTGAGAACTTATGTAAAACCGTTCGTTATGTTCTTTATATATTTCAATCAATATTTCTTGATAATTTTCTCTTATTTAGTTATTTATAATCAGTATTTTAGTGAATTATTTTCTTCCATCAGTATTTCAGTTATTTATTGTTATAAAAATTTGTGATATAAAAACACTTGCTAATGAATTTTCGAAGTATCTCAGATATCACAACTTGAATATTCAAATTTTGATGAAAATTTTAGAATTCGTTTTCTAATCGTTTTTATTGAATTAAAAAAAAATCTTCAGTGTTTTTTATTAATTAATCAATTGATTATTGAATCAATTATTAAATTATAAGTGACTGAAATTACGTAATATCATAATAATTATAAATTGTAATTGATAATTAATATAAATTCTATGGAATTAAAAAAAAACAATATTTTAAATATAAAATGAATTTGTGAATATCAGGTTTGAAAAATGACGAATGGCAATTTCTTATCATTCGTATGAGCTAACAAAAATATTTTATCTTTATTGCAATCATGTAATTTTCAGCATAGGTGGTTAATGGTTATTTTACCCGAGATAAGCAAAAACGAGCTATCAGTTTTAACATTTCATGGTTTTCAACAGTTTCTAAATTGATTCCGTCAAAACGGGCGTAGGTATTTTAGCCGAAAAATTCCTACCAAAAATAATTTCCAGACTTGGCCCTATCTTGGGCCAGCCTCGGCCAACATTGGCCAACATTGGGCCGAGCCTGGAAATTATTTTCGGTAAGAATTTTTCGGCTAAAATACCTACGCCCGTCAAAACTGTTACGAACTATCGAAAATGTCTGAAAGCTAGTCAATAATTCCTTCATGATTTGGAGGGTTCTGAAGGCTAAAAGGTTTCTACATAAAACGAACGAATTGATAATTGAAATTCAATTCAACGTGTTAAACCTATAAGTTTTACAATCATTTTTCATTTATTTTTTTCTACCACCCCTCTCCCCCTTGATGAAGCTCCCACAGCTTTTATCTGCAATTTTTCTTTGTAAAACAACGCAGTTGAAAAAAAGTAAAACGCAAAAACCGCGATTTTTATCATTAAGAATTCAGTAGTTTAAAGAAGAAAAGACTTTAGCATGAGCTCATCCATCGATCAAATAACGAAGTTTTTCTGTTGAACAAGAGTATTTTTTTCGCGATAGTAAAATAATAGGTATTTGAAAATCGATCTTTCAGAAGCGTACAGAAAGTTGAAACGAATTATCTTAACGGTTGATCTGTTCGTGATTAAGGGGCTATTTTCGAGAATTATGAGTAGTTTTTAAAGAGACGAGGGATATATTTAGAAAATTGCGTCAATATATTACACGTAATTCTTTTTTAAATAATTATTATTAATGAGTTTTTTTTTGTTATTTGCAAGTTTTGTTCATTGAATTTAAAATAAATAACCAATTTTTTGAATGTGGATTTTAAATAACTTAAGACGAATATTTTGAAAAATTTACAGTTCGGTTACTTCTAGTTAGAATTTATTTTATTTAAATTGCAAATTCCAAAAAATTTATTATTTTATTCATTACCTTCAGAGTATATTAATTTATAAATGTTGATCACATTTATTTATTCATGCGGAATGTTTGGAAAAAAAATAGAATGTTTAAAAGTAGAACTTTTATAATGTAATGAAGCAATCGAATATTTTGACGATTTTTCGAAAAGTAAGAAAAAAATATCGAAAAATACTATACTTACAAAAATATTTTTCTTACCTATTTTCAGTCAAAGTTCACGAAAAAATAAGTTTAGAAAACTAACCAACAAATACTTATTCTAGCAAGCATTTATTAAGTATATTGAGTAATATTTCAACAATTATTCGTTGATAATGATTTTGTTTATCAAATGAACAACGGAAAAAGTGAATCATTCCGGATTTTTTTATCAATGATTGCATAGTGAATTCCGTTTTCCAAATTTGAATTTTATTTTTACTTTGATACAGAGTTCAATAAACGATTATTTAAATTTCACTATCCAGATTTTCATTCTGCACAAAAAAATTTTTAATTTGAGTATGTTTTTATGACTATTTTTTTTGACTTAGACTCACTCTTTTTTTATTGTTCTTTCCTCTACTTATTTTGTACATTTTTTGCATTTTATTTGCTGTATTTTATTAATAGAGTTTTCAACATTTTTTTTATATGTATTCACAAAATGCTTTATTTTTGAGTGTTTTTGATTCGCTTCCAAAACTTTTACCCAGGCCCGTGCGCAGGGGGGGGATTTGGGGGTTGTACCCCCCCCCCACTCCCATGGAGAATTTTTCCCCATAAATTTTCACGAAAAATTGAATACTTCCCTATTAACACACAATATTCTAGGAATGTACCAGGAATATTGAAAAAATCGCCTCAGAATATTGCTAATGTCCAAGTAGTTGCCCATAAGGCCAATGTTAAACGAATTATCCCAAGAATATTCTTGCAGAATATTTTAAAA
>JAPYZL010006706.1:0-12085 GCA_030522825.1 Platygaster orseoliae | reverse complement strand
TATCATCTTTTGACCGCAGATGGGTGCCGCAGTTACGAAAACGTGAAATTTAGAAATTCATAGAAATAAGAGAATTTGTGATTTTCCATTTTTCTCAATGAATTTCGATCGGCATGAAGTAATAGAACAAAAAAAAAACGTGTTTCTTAAGAAATGTCAGTTATCATCTTTTGACATCCGACCCTTCATATATCGGAATATCGATATAATATCGATATTGATATTAGTAGGAATATCAACAACCCTACTGTAAAATGAAAAAGTAGGGAAAGCCTAGGACTAGGACTAAACGTGTAGTGATAGACGTATGTTGGGGACGTGTGCGTAGGTTCGGTGACGAGCAGTGATAGCGGTCACAGCACACAATTGGACAGTCACAGTGGCAGCAGCGTCGAGGCCGGCGGAAGTCCGCCTCCGCCCCAAAGACGCCATTCCGCCATGCAAGGTACGTTCAAAAACGGCCTTGACTACCTTATTTGACACGATTCGCAACTTTATACTCGTTGTACCTGTAAAAAGTAGGCTTAATTCTGTACAAAGTAGTTTTACAAGTAATGATGACGATGCGGTTTTTCCAAAAATAACCAACTCGAAAATGAGTGATTTTCGGAAAATCCGTAAGGTAGAATCTCGAGGATTTGTGTTTATTTACTCATTTTTTTGGTTTATGTTTTATAAGACGCGTTGTTTTGATTGTGAATAAAGATATGATAATCTTTTTTACATTGATGAATTTATTTATTTATGTGGAACGTGCAGATTTTGTATGTCCCATGTATTTCTTTCTTTTTTTTCCGTGTTTTTTTTTTTCGTATCGTTCATTGATTATTGCTTTGGAGCGGAGCTTTCGTTTTGGCCAAGCTTTTCGGATCCTAGCTTTTTTACATTGAGCGAAGTTTGGATTACGGGGAAGCAAGCGATTGTTTTCAAGATAAGGATTATTGGCGGGCAAGAAAATGTTGGTTGTAAACAAAATATTCGTCGTGTGTAAAAGCAGGATCATTTACAAGATGCGGGGCGCCACCGTTTCCTCACGCAGTGGCGGTTTTGCCATCACTTCCCGTAAATCATACTCAAAATCATAACCAACACCATCACTTTCAACACTATCAAGCCCTTAATCCCGAGGGTGAGTACGCTAGTTTTGCCACCTTCCAACCTGATTTTTTCTGTGTTTTTGGCAAAGAGTAGTCAAGCTATGAGAGTTCTGGATCGCCTGTCGGTATCTGCCTTACCGGCAGACCCTGTTCCAGGATCATCATAGCTATACTACTTCTGACCGTTGATATTTTTTTCAAAAAGAAAGAGACCTCTTTCATCCCTGCTTTCGCGTGTGTATACAAGCTTTTGCTAACTGAAAATAATGAACCTAATGACGGTTTCAATGGGAACTTGCAAGAACGAATCGTATGCTTTGTTGTGCGCTTTTCTCGCTTTTCTTGTGCAATCATGCTAGGATTGGATAGAAATCAAAGCATGCAAAGAGTGTTCCCAGATGATTTGAGCTGCTGCGGTTGTACATTGTTGTTTTTTCAGGGATATCTTACTAATGACGTATATCTATTCTGGGCATTTGTTTAGAATCTAGTGATTATTTAGCGGTGATTAGAAAAGTTACGAGTTGTTTGTTTTGTAACTTGTTAGTGTTTTTTGGAACGGAAAGCAGGGTTGGTATTTCTCATGGGAAAGGAAATGCCTTGAGTTTTATAACGAATTTGTGTGAAAATGGGAAAATTGGGGAAGATTCTGGTTGTCCAATCCTGTGGAGAGAGGCGTGAAAATGGAATCGAAGAACGAGATGGTCGAGGGTTTTCAGGTGCGAGCGTTGCAGCGCTGGGTATACCCGTGGGCTTGAGCATGCCGCCGCCATTGCCGCCGGGGGGAGTGGCGCCACCTGGGATGAGGGTCGTCGGCGGCGGCATCCAGTGCCGCCAACCGCCGGCGTACAAGGTGGCAGCGCAAATGGCACGTCAGCACCGGCTCGGCCGGGCCCATAGCCACGAAGGTGTCACTTACAGGAACGAACACGAAGATGGTACTGTCATACAACAAACACGTGACTGAAAACCCCAACACCAAACCTTTTGTTTGTTTTCATTATACAAAGCTGGATGAAAATCAAATATTTAATCGATCATTCGGGGTTACAACGGATTTTCGAAGGGGCGAATGACGTACTCTCTTGATTTGAGTTAGTAGAAAACTACTAATTATTAGTGAAATTTCATTAATTGAAATAGTAAGTTATGACTAAAGAAATGAGTGAATTACAACTTTCAAACTTTAGTGGAAATCCACTACTGCAATTAGTAGACTTGGACTAGTCTTATTAGTGCATTATTAGTAAATGATTAGTAGAATTCAATTTATGAAAAAGTCAATATTTACTTATTTTGTAGGTTGATTATTTAATTTTTACTATTGAGAATAGTGTTGATCAATTGAATTAGTTTACTTTGAACACTTACATTAGTGAATAGTTACTGTTGAGAATAGGGGATATTTACTAGTACAATAAATGATAATTTAATATTCGAATTCTTATTCGTAGGTGTTACATGGGAAAAATTAAGCAATCATTAGACATATTTACACATTCGTTAAAATAATTATTTCTGAAATTGTAAAAGTAAGACAAAGAATGTGTTTGCAAAAGTTTACAAAAAGTGAAGTTTGTCATTTTCCACTTTGTGAAGGTGGTGTGGTTCTGAATGATCAATCAAATATTTGAATAATGAATACTAATTGTAGAACGTTAGACGTCAAAAGTTAGACGATTTCTGAATAATGAAAGGAGTATAGAATTTTGTTGGAACGTAAGGAATGGGAAAATAAAGTTCCAGGGATTTCAATAATGGTAGTCAAGCTGGTAAGATTCTGGCTCTCGAGTATACCTTTCTCAATGTTGTTTTCAAAGTTTGGGGCATGTAATTAATGTTTTTGAAGAACCTGGAGTTGGAAATGGATAGAGGACATTGAGCTCGTAATATTTGATATTAAATGTGATATTTAAAGTAATTTCAAATGATGAATGTCATATCTTTGTTCGTTTCTCATTGATTAATTTTTTGCTGAAAATTTCACAGAGAGCCAGAATAAACAATGTTTTAGATTGTCGTGATTTCAAAAATGATTATGATTTTTCGCTTGATAGATTCAATAGATATTGCCAATAGCCAATAGAAAAAAAATGTGGATTTTGATAGTTTTAAGTTTTTCTAATAAACTAGTTATAATTACAAAATGTTTATTTTCGAATTAATCGAATTTGGTTCAAAAACTGTAAAATTAGTGAATATCTATTAATTATTACGACTTACGCTGAAACCCTTACGTTCCGACAAAATTTTATCCAATGGACATTACTTGGACAAATCATCGAATTTTACGATGAACGTGTACAGTTTGAAAAAATATCCATTGTAAACGAAAGCTGAATTATTTATTTTGCAACATATTGTGTGCGAATTAATTTTCGCTGATTTTTATCGTTTTTTACCTTTTTGACAAGCACTGTATATTTTCGCAAAAATCCGGCATTTTTTTTAATGCGAAAATTCAAATCGACACAAAAATTACACGTTTTTTTCATCGAATGTTATTTTCTTATGCTACGAAGAAATTTTCTGCTTTGAGTTAATTTATGAATTTTTTCTTTTAATGATTCATAAGAAAATTTCATTTCATATAACGTACTTTGGTGATTAAAGGTTTGAAATATTTTTGTATATGTAAGTAAAAATTATATTCTATAATTTTTAGATGAAAGGTTTGTTTTATTTTAAATGTGCTTATCATAAAGATAACATGGAATTAAATATTGTTTACACGTATCTTTTTTCGGCATACCTTTTTTATTGCACAACAATGAATTTGAAAATATTATTTAAATATTCGAAAAATCAAATTTTATATTGGGAAATCGATATTAAATTAACACAAATGATCATGCGCGAATTAGTTAAATTTCATAGTATTTGCATCTGTAGTGAAGGGATATTATTCAATTTCATACTTTGATGTTTTAATTATTCAAAACTTGAAACGTTTTTGAAAGTCGGTAGAATCGCATATTTTTCAAATTAAGGTAAATAATTTGTTTTCCTTTCAAAATCTTCAAATCAAAATGATTTAAACAAAAAATTAAATATTGTTAGATAGCTGATGTAATTATTTAACTTGTTTTTACGTTACAAAATAGAGTGAATTAACTATTCGAATCAAATTCAAGTCTTATGTATTTTTATATTTTCAGCTGTAACAAAAATGGAAGATTGGCATAGGGAATTTAAAATTTGATTTTTCGTTGCAGATATTATATACGCACAAAGAAATACACAATAATTTGTGTAAGTTCGTAATATTTACGTTCGCGCTAAAGGAATATTTTGTTGAATTCCATACAAAAATATGTTGAAATATTAACATATTCGAATATTAAATTATTTTTTTTTAATTATTTTTTTAATAAATTTTATTAATGATAGTTAAATAAAACTAACGCCTTAAAAAACATTTTCAATTGACTTATTGGCTTTGAACTTGAATAATTCGTAAAATGTAAATTACATTGCACAACAATGAATTAAATTATCATTAAAATGCAACTCGAATCTCATTTTCACATTTTTTATAATTTAAAAATAGAAAAATTTCATCGGAGATTCTACATTTCAATGTTAATCGCTGTTAATCATACGAAAATTCGTCAAATTTCACAGTATTTGCATTTCTTCAAAAAAGGTATTTTGTTCGACTTCATACCTACATATTTTGGTACAATAATTAAAAACTTGAAACTTTTGTTAAGGTCAAGAATTTAATATAATATAATTTCTAAGTAAAGAATTTTTATTCTTAATCTATTTATCAAGAAGACAGAACAAAATATTAATTCGTTTTAATTTTTTGGAATTTTTTTATTTCACAACTATCAACAAAATAACTATTAAAATGCAACTTCATCCTATTCACAATTTTTAAATTACTCAAAAATACCAGAATTCTATTAGGAATACGATATTCCATTGTTAGTTGCAGACATTTAATTAACACAATTTTTGTAAATAACAAGCTTCACTGTACCCACAATTTTTTCAGTACAATTGTCAAGTCCCGGAAAGAATTTCAATGTTGTGCAGCACCAGCAAATGGAACAAATAATGTGTGTTTAACATGAAATTTGCGTTCATTCCGTGCACTCACTTCACGCTTGCTTGCATATGTCAATGAAAAAAAAAAAAAAATTAAAAAAACATCACGTTCCGTACCTGATTAATTTTACGTCATTCCGCAATTGCAAACTGTCACTTTTTCCATGATTATGTACTGCCTGTTCAGTTTGCTTGCATTGAATCGCACGAACGTGCATTTTTGCGTTGAAAATGTTATTGTTTTGCATTTTGTTGACGTAGGCGAAAGAAATCGAACATCCGAATTATGTAGAATTGGATTTTAATGTTGTTCGTGGTTTTTTTAAGGCTATTTTTTGGGAAAATTGAGAACAAACTTGAATTAGAGTTTTCAAATTAAGGTGAACATTTCAGTTTTTTGGGTTTTGATTTATTTGGGGTGATACAGATTTTTCTGAAAAACAGCCGTTTTACTTATTTAAAAATTTCTATTTTTTACGAAAAAAATAATTTCTATCTTCGATTTACTGAAACTGTAATTTTTCCCATCATCCAAAACTGTAAGGCAACTCCCAAGTTGAAATTCTTGAAAAATTTGTTGCAGACGACGAAGAAACCCAAGTTTCAGCAGTGTAAAATCACTCGATCCTGGTTACATTGGATTTCTCCCCCCTTCCGAATTTCACGAGGGACAAAACCGAAAAGCAAAAAATGTAAAGAAGGACGATGCGTAAAAAAAACCTTCCACTGTATAAAAAGATTTAATCTCTGACGTTTAAAAGTATATAATTTTCTCGGAGATAAGACGTTTCGGGAGAGGGAGAAAAACACTTCGCGCGAAAGAAAGAACGTCTGACGTAACAAGTTATATTCCATAAATGTGTAATAAATCGAGTCCAAAGATGTTCAATATCGTTCTAGGATATAGGCCCTTTTCAATGCTCTTCGAATTATAAGTTGGTGTACATAGTTGAAATTAGCGTTTTAGCACCTTATTCTATCTCATTTTTACCCCCCCCCCCCTAACCCGGTGAATCTGTACAATTTTTCGTGAGATAGATGCGTGACTTGATTTCGTATACCGGTGAATAAAAATTTTGTTCATATTTTTTTTATACGTATATATATATATAAACAGAAGTTACGTGTGTGTGCCCATGAAAATTTTTTATAGTTTATCGAACATGTGTTACTGAGAGTGAATTTACAGTACCAAAAGGTGTAAAAAAAAATGAAAAACTTTGTATCACTGGAAATGACTTGAAAAATTATGAGGTAAATCTCGGAAAAAAATTTCAACTTGAATTTTGAGAATGTGTGAAATTTTAACTGCAATGTGAAATTTTTGATTGAGGAAGAAGAAGCTAAAAAAATTTTAAAAATGAATAGATAGTGGGAATGTATTTTATTGAGTAGTTTTTAAAAGTTTTTTTTTTATTTTCAACATTTTTGTAAAATGATGACGAAAATCTCGAAATACAATTGTTACCTTGAATTTGAAATAATTAAAATTTATACTATAACGTAGTAAAATTAAACATCAGGAAATGAAAAAAAATATATTGAATTTTTCGAAAGGTAACAAAAATTGTTGGAATCAACGGAATAGGGTAAAATGTTTTTGAACTTCAATTTTTCGAGTTTTCTAATGGTTTTTAACATTATGTGAAAATGTAAACTTTGAAAAATTGATGAGGTTATTTAAATATGTTGATAAGAATCTCAGACAATATTATAAATTTTAATTTTAAAAATATTCAAATGATAAAGTGAAGAAAGGTTTCAAAAATTCGAACAAGTCGTGAAAAGCCAACATAAAATTTTATAATGTATAAAATTGAATTGATGAGTTTTCATTTTACGGTTTTTCTTATATTCTCACGATTTTTTATCTTATTCGAATATAGAAAAAAAAACATTAGAATACTTTTTCAAAAATGACGATATGAAACTCGAAAAATATTATAAGTTTGAATAGTAGAATTATTCGAAATTGGGACTTGTATGTTGTTCAATTGAAAATTGCAAAATTAAGAGTACACAAAAATTTTAAACAATTATATACAATAACTGAAGGAAACGTGCCTCAATTTCACGATTTTTTGAAGTTTGTTAATGATTTTTTACATTGTGTAAATTTCGAAAATTTTAAACATCAGAAAAGGCTGAAAATGATGTTGAGCATCTTCGAAAGTATTATAAACTTGAATAAGAAAAATGGACAAAATTTCAACTTCTGTGTTGTATACTAAAAATTAGTAAAAATGAAGAATTTAACAGAAACGAGAAATATAAAATAATTAAAAAAAAACTAGAATATAAAAAATATATATTATATTTATATATAAAATAGTATAAAAAATAGAATTGAATTTTCGTTATTTTGACATCACAGTTTTTTTAAATTTTCAATAAATTTGAACATTTTGTAAAAAATGATGACGTAAAAAAAATGAAAATAGATATTCAAATATTGAGAAATAAGTTCTATTTTGTAAAATTAACCATCAAAAGTAAACAATAATTTCTTGATTTGCAAATTCAAACAAAATGTTTTACGATTTTACAGTTTTTTCAGTATTCTCGTATGATGTTTATCATGTGAATCTAAAAATTCTGAATAATAAAAAAGTTTTTTTTTAAATTATGACAAGGATTCCAGACAATGTTATAAATTTTATCCTGAAAATTTATTAAATATTAACCTCTACGTCGGAAAATTATGAATAAAAAAGTAGAGCAAAGTTTCTAGAATTCCTACAAGTTTTCAAAAACAGAAATATTTATGGAATTGATAGAAACGTATTTTGATACTACTATTATTTTTGTTATTCATTGATTTTTAATACAATATGAACATTAAAACTTTCAAAAATTAGGAAAGTATTTGAAAATTTATAATTTGAATCTCGAAAATATTTATTGATTCGACGAATAAAAATAATTAAATTTTGAACTTTATTATTCAAAACATTTGAATCGGAAAATATAAAATTATTTTCCGAATCCCAACTCATGAAATCGGACAGATTGTATTTTGATTTCACGTTTTTTCCATTTTCTGAATGTTTTTTAACATTTTTTATTTACTGATTTACAACATTAACTGATTAAATCTTTTTCAATTTTGGAAACTTGGAACAAAATTGAAAGAGCCAAATTTCAACCTCTTTTTGTTTAATTTTGCCCCTTTATGATTTCAAGTTTAATCCGTTCATGTAAATTTGCTTTGGTATGTGACAAATGTTCGATTAACTGTGGGAAAAATTTTTTTTGTGTATGGATGTTGCTTGGACTCTGCACGGTAAATAATTATTGATGAGAGTGCGTGGGGATCGGTATTTTACTGTAGACGAATCACCATGTGAAATTTCAGGGTGGCTAGCAATGAAACAAAATCAGAAAAAGTAATGCAAAATCAGATATTATCACTGCACTTTCCCAAAAAAATTAGTAAAAATATTTCCATCGCCAATATTTATACATTTTGGAATCACATTTCTTAATTTTGCAAAAAGTGATAATATTTTGCAGTATTTCTGAATTCAACAAATTAAATAAACCTTGGACAGTTTTTTAGCGTTAAAAAACTGTCAAAAATTTATGAAGTCAATTATTCAAATTTTTTTACGTTTCATCATTATCAACTATGATAAAATAGATTATGACCTTAAATTGTGAACTCCAATTATAAGTTTTAAAAGGACAAAATGTTTAAAAGGACAAAATTCGTTTTAATATTTTTTTTCGATTTAAAATGTTTTTGAATTGCAAGACACCCTGAAATTGAATTGATAATTTTTGTACTTTTACTCGATTCAGTTAAATCGAACATGTTGAAGAGATTTTACTTTTTGTAGAGTTTTATGAATTTAAAAGTTATAGGAACGTCGGAAAAGAGAAAAGGCCTAATTTGTCGTTTTCCGAACTTGGAGTATTTATAAGTTGCGAGAATAAACCAATTATATCACACTTTTTGCATCCGCAGCAAAATTTCCGAGAAGTAATATAAATACAAATAACTATATTTGTATTGATTGTATATATCCTTGGATTACGTTCAACTGAAATTTTTAGTGTTATCTACGAAATGTCCCTCATAAGAAATACACTATTCTTATATACACGAGACAGAAAACTTTACAAAGAAAACATAATGAAAATTGTCATTTTTAGAAAAGGTTGGTTTTGTTTTCATTGTTTTTCGTATTATTTTAAACTTTTGACTCGGAGCTTCATTTTAATGAGGTTAAGAAAAAGACTGTAATTAATTTCTCTGTCTTTTACGATTTTGCACAAAAAATTCATTCCAATTCGCATTTATGAATTTGACTGGGAATTTGTTTGTGCCACTGATTATTTATGCGTTATTTGGACAATGTTTGAATCATGTAATTGTGTGAATTGAGAAACTTTATGACACTTGTTTAAGATAAACCGTGAAACTCCACGCTCATTCTTGGCGAATTATCGAAAATTGCTGCAGAACCAGATTTTTTGGAATCCCAAATTTTTTCGAAACAAGCAGCTTCAAATGCAACACTTATATCAGAAAAAATTCCAAAAATATTTGAAAAAATGCTTTTTATAATGTCTGAAAATTTTCCATAGACTAATTCTTTCTGGAGCTGCTGGAGCAGTATTTCAAAATTCGTCACGAAGTATTGACATTAACTTGGGATGGAAAAAAAAAGAAAATTTATAGAAAATGTGTCGGTACTAAATTTTGCAAGAACTAATACTCAAAACGTAGTACAAGACTTTGTTTGATGCGAAAATTTTTGCCAGTTTCGTGAAGTTGCGTTTATCCAGAAGTGGTTGAAATAGCGAGTGACATTAAGTTTAGTGACGAAATATTTTTGTAAAGAACATTATTTAAACATTTTTATATGCGACAGAGAATCCGAAATCTTCTATATTGTACTGCCTTGTAAATCCCCGAGCAATATAACAGCCACTTGTAATTATAACAAATCGTATTTATTATTTCACAACTTCTGTTCCACGTTGCTTCAACGTTTCCCTATTCATATTTCGAGAAAGATGTAAAAAAATGTAATTATTTGCCTTATTTCAATTATCTAAAAAATTCTTCAATTTTGTTTTCGATATTGATTTTTTTTTGTAACTCAAATTTCTTCAATCTGAAATTACCTATACCGAGCTGGAAAGGAGATAAGTACAGTTTTTATTTTTTCATACTGAGAGTGACTTTACAAACAATTTTTTTTGGAAATGGATAAAAGGATTTTGGAATCCTGAAAAATTATAGTAAATTAAAACAAAATAGAAAAAAATAAAACTATGTGAAAATACAAATTATAACTCAAAATTCATAAATTTCGATTTTAATATTTCATAGGTTTAGAATTGTGTTTTTCTTGCAAGTGATGTTTCAAAAGTTTCAATAGAGGTGAGTATATTTGAGACTCACGAGCATTTGCTTTATCTATATTTGTATATTTTTTAAAATATCATTTTCAAGCTTCAAACAGAAAGTTCAAGGTCCTATTCGAAAACCAACGTGTAAAATTCTGTTTTATCAAAATTAAAATGAAAATAGTGCTATTTTCCTGAAACTGACATTTCAAAATATTCAATTAAGGTAAGTAAATATTTAATGCCGGTGAAAGTATTGCATCGTGTATACTGGTGTGTAAATTTCGGGACTCGGAGCCAGCAACTTTACCATTAACACACATAAGGAGTTTCACTTTGTGAAACTTCTCATGTCTTACCATAATAAGACCCCGGGTGCCAGAATCACAATTTTATAAATAAATTGATTAATTACTCGGCTTCGCCACAGACCTCTCTCAAATTTATTTCAATATAATAAATCCGGCCAAATAGAAGCAATATATGCTGTTCTGAACCAATTTTGCAGTATACATTCATTATTGCAGTACTGAAAGATTTTAAATAAAAGTAGAATGAGCTACTTTATTTTTATCATAGTTCTTACGATACATGTTTAAAAATGGTCTGCTTTCACTTACGTGTGAAAACTTTTGTGAAATGTTTAACTATACAAAATTTCAATTCTGTTAAATATATTTCAAGGCATTGGTAAAATTAAAAAAATTGTTATCACCTCATCAAGATTATGTCTTAAGACGACTCAGAAGATACTATAGTGCGAGAGAGGTGTATAGATTGAAAACTAAATGAGAGGAAGGAGGAAAAAAGAATGTCTTCCGTGTCGTCTTAATTTTTCTTCTAAGCTTCGGCCGCAGAATTGGTGTTGTATCTTGAAAATAAATTTTACTTTATTTATCTTCAAAACAAAACTTTAACACCATGCATGTTTCCAGTTCTTCCAATAGAATGTAGAAATTGACTTCAAATAAATTTTTAATAATAGTATATTGTGCGACTAGTGGTCGAAGGAGAATCATTCCACTCGCGTGTTTACCGCTCTCGCTACGCTCGCGCGGCAAACTTCACGCTCGTGGAATATTCTCCTTCTCCAACTAGTCGCACATAATACTTTATTCAACGACCGCAAGGAATATGTAATTGAGGGGAGGTCAAATACCTGACTGATTGACGCAACAATGGCCCTGGTATTTTTTTTTATTTTCCGCAAGTGCGGCTTTCCCCAAACTTCGGGCGGCATTAGCAGAGCATATATTTTATGTAAGTAAATATTCACCCTCACTTTCCTTAAAAACCATATCATGCGTTTTTTTTGTGTTGTTTTCACTTTTTGACATGTTTACGTTGTTGACGTCCGGTTGTTTACGTCGCGTTTAATTTGAGGTTATGGCGCGCATTCGCACGGATTCGATTCATCATCGATTGTAGTTCAGCCGTCACAATCGAAAAATCCAATATGGCCGCCACAGGAAATTTGAAATTGACATTTGTTTCATACGTGGATTTCAAATTCTCCGCGGCGGCCATATTGGATTAATTGAATGTGACGAAGGAAGATTCAGCTATACCCGCTT
>JAPYZL010006698.1:0-67493 GCA_030522825.1 Platygaster orseoliae | reverse complement strand
TAGCTGCATAAGGATACATGCAAATTAACGCAAACTTTGGAATTTTTTTCTCAAAATCGGAATAGACAATATTACTATAATTTGGCGTACACATTCTTCACACTTCAATGAACGAATCATAATTTTTTCAGACAAATCCTAATATTTTCGTTCGTGTGCTCATAATACCTTAAGTACAGAAAAAGAACTAAATTGTTAAAAAAAGTGCACAAAATCCTCAATGTTTTATATTCAGGAAATTCATTTTGGAATGTCGCGACAGCGTCGAGTTTAAGTTGCTGCGATGAAAAATACGAAAATTTTTATGTAACATGATTTTTCTTAAAAATTTTCGAAAATGTTCATTTACTTTGTGATTTCAGATTTTGAATCAAATTTACTGATAAGGACTATAGAAGAAAGTCAAAACGTTACAAAGAAAACAAATAATGGTTTGACTCGGAGAACAAGTATTTTATCTATTATTGATGAAACTAACAATCCAATTCTAAATATGGATCTTATTCGAAGTATACATTTTATTTCCTAATTTCTTAATATTCTTACCAATGAAATCCTTAATTCCTCCTTAAAGTTTTTAGTTCAATATCAGTTTATAGTATGAATAATATTTATAATACATATAATAGTGACGATAAATGTATCATCTAAAGAATCAATCTCGACCATTGTGAACTTTTTGGAAACTGTTGGTACTTATAAAGATTTGTTTATTCACAACATTCAATAAATATTCTCTTATAACTATTATATTATATATTATATTCTCGTAATAACGGTTTCACATAACATTGAATAAGCATTTTCCAGAAAATCAAAAACATTAGCTTCTGGGAGGTTTCTGAGGACGAAACAAGAACTTGCCTGTAAAGAAAAGATAGATTCCCAATAGTTTTTTTTCGTAATAAATCAAGGAACAAACGTTGCATCTCTCAATACGCAAAATTATTACGAACATTATGGATTATAATTACTATAATTTACATATAAAAGTTTTGAATATTTGATACAATGAGAAAAAAGGACAGAAAAAAATATGTTCAAACTTTCGAGGACAAAATGATAACTAGTTAAGCTTCTCAGTAAACTAAGTATGAAAAAAACTGAGTACTCCTAGTTCCCTTTCAAAGGAAGTCAATATTTTTCATTAGAAGTATCTTCAATGTACCTTCTCACAAAGGAATATGTTGCCTTCGATATGACATGATCCCAAGTCATGTCATTCGTTCCGATAGTTTATCAGTTTCACTCTCAAAAATCTTGTTCCACGTTGCAAAAACAGTGTTCAAATATTCCCAACCCATCTTCGAAAGAGTTAGATCGTATCAAATGTCTGATGTACGTCCATTTTCCGTTTCTTTACAACCAGAGTAACAAAAAATTCGAAACAACAAAAATCAGGCTATCCCCACAGCATCCCATATTAAATATCCCCTTGGTGGGCTTTGTTTCTCGACTCAATACGCGGAGCAGGAGTCCATGGAAATCGGATTGAATGGCACGCCTTTACCTTGACGCATCCTGCGGAATACAAATGGCGGTTCTCCGTCTCTCTCTCTCTCTCACGACAATGACTCCGCGCGGCGCGGGTGGAACAGAGACGCCACGTGAGCGTGACATTTCGCGAATGAAGGGGCGGACAATGTACCACGGTACGGTCAGGGTCAACGCTCGTGCGTATTTACTATAAGCCAGAAGATGTTCAACGTGCGAGAGAGATTCGGGAGAGGCAAACTCCAGAGCGCCCGGTTGCATCAGATGGTAGGATAGCGGATATTTATAGAAACAGCTGTGCGCGACCCTCCGATGTCTTCGCGAGAAACTTTTGCGCCTTCCTTTTTTTACGCGTGTAACACATATATTCTTGGAAGTGCGCGCATTCCGGGTATTTTCGCGAGCATTAGCGCGCCACAATGAGGACCGCGTGCTTCAACTCGCACCTTTTCTCCCTTGGACCATTTCCAAAGGCTTTTTTTTCTCCCTCGGGAAGAAAAGTTCGAAATTTATGACGTGTAGCGGAATTTTGAGGAAAACAGAGGTTAAGGTACTATATTTTCTTCAAAAGGTAACCAACAGGTGTCTTTTTCTTATTACTGTAAATGATGTTACATTTCATCGGATTTTAAATCATACTAATTTCGAGGTTTGAGTCGAACAAAATCCACTTGAAGGTTGTTATTTCTTTGGTAAATCGTATTTGCGAACTCCATCATACCCTAATTTCGTCCCTATCGCCAACGACTCGCCTTATCTGGAAGGGGCCACGAGATAGACACTCGAGGCGCGCACTTTAACAATCTCACCCTACGTTTTATTGTTTTTTTCTTTCGCGTCGTTAAACGAGCGTCGAGCACGCGAGTATCGCTTTCTTTTGGTCGAGCAAAAAGTTGATTTACGATGCTCGCGTCCTCACCGAAAAAAATGTGCGATTTCCCCTCGTATCGCTCGACGTGATACGAAATTGCAAACGTCTTGATCGCGCGTATTCGATTTTTCCGTTGGTTATCGTTTTGTTACGAGACGATGAGGACACTGAAACATGAAGAATTTAAGTTAGGTAAGAAATTAAGAGCGACGCAGACAAAAGTTATCCCAACTTTTTTTTACATACTCGACGTTGCAAATTATTTTTACAGTGATTCGTATTTTAGCGACAGTTGAATCCGACCGAGTTTCAAGATAATTTGTTAATGTGAGATTTTGAGCGACCATAATGTCAAATAGAAAAAAAAATTTTTTATTTATAAATAAAATGATAAGTTGAGCAATTAGCATAAGATTTCTTTTTTATATGAAAATATATTCTTGGAAAACGTACCGTTTTTTTCCAGTTATGATTATATGTTTTCTCCTCTACTGCTACTGATTCCCAATCAAAACCTAATCAAAATTATAATATCGTCTTGTGAATAATGTATTCAAATAGAAAATTCGCATGCCTGCAAGACGAACAGGCGCCTCAAAGAAGAAATATCCATTCTTTTTTCGTTCTCTCGGGGAATCGGAACGCGTTATGTATGTTAGTCGGTACATTCGCGTGTGACTAGAATGACAATTACTTCAACGTGCGATGAAAAAAAACCAATTCGAAAGATATTTAAAGCTAAATCATGTAAGTTTCATTTCCTGCGTAATTTTTCTTTTAATTGGCCATTATTTCTAGTTTCATGATAAGTATGTATGTTCATAATAAAGTAGGAAAACAATTTATACATGACAATAAATAAAAGAAAATCAGTGCATGACAAAGAAAAAGAGAATAGGGATTTTCGTTACAAAAAAAAAAAAAAAAAAAAAAAAAAAACAATTCGAACAACATTGAAAAAAAATTTACTTAAAAAAAAATCTTAATTCAGTTTTCAATATTGTAAGGAAAAGAAGAAGCTCAAATAATTTTTTTCATTACGAAAATGTCAGACAACACTTTTTGTCATTCTTGTTTTTTCTGACAATATTCTTTCATCGCACGTGGCATTTCGCGCTCTTTTTGTCGACTTTTCCGGAACAATGAGCAGACTGCGTCGGCTCTATTGCGCCTCATTCATTATCGCAGTTTGACCCTGATTCACTTTATTTATATGTACAAAACGTGGAAACACCGGAAGAATAGTATTCTTACACAAGATAATAAGATGTGTTAAAAGTGTGCCTTCTTTTTCTCTACATTAGAATAAATTACCCAGCAACTAAAATCTTAGAATTTCCTGAGTTTTAATTTTTTCTCAATATTCCCAGCTACAAATCAACCAATCCAAAAAAAAAGTAAACAAATTGAAAATTGGGTTATCAAGTTGCATAATAAACTATTTATTTTCAACATAGTATAATTACAATAAAATTTGTAAACGTAATCACGCGTTAGTGCAAAAAAACTTTACAATCGCCATAATTCCAGAAAATAACGAGGTGAATATCGCGAAATCGAAAGTGCAAGCGCTAAACAAAAAATCATGATGAACAACATCGAGTCGTCCAAGAACACATCTCTGCGTCGATTTCATTATTCATCCGACTATGATTCACTTTCTGTTACTTCACTATCTCACAATATCATAATTACGTATCTTCACTTCTTCCACAATTTTCCAAGAGTTATATCCTCCACGTCACATCATTTATTTATCGCGAAATTCAAGGTCGGCAATTATACACATCATTTACAGCATAAAAAGTCGAGCCGTAAATGGTCGTTCCATTGAACAAAGAGTATTGCGAAGTTAGATTGATACGATGAAAAATAAATTGCGACAAGCATTTGAGTTGAGTTCTGAATCCATAAAAATGATTTGGATTCTTTCAGCCTTTGCTTTTTTAGAGAATCGATCGCGGTAGTTTGATTTACCTGCGCACAAAGACGTTTCAATCCCATCAGGGAATATTCCTCTGTGAAAAAAAAGCTATTCGTCATTTTACCATTTGTAAAACCGGCAATGTTAGCAAACTCCACACAAAAGGATCAGAAATGCGCATTTCACAACGACGCAATTTTCAACACTTCAGTGAAAAGAACTTTTCCGGTCGGCGTTAACCATAAAAAAAGTACTTTGTTTGTATTTGTTTCTTATAAACTTTTACACTGGACTTGAAATAGTGCGTTTGTATTTTTTTTTTTAAATTAAAAGTATAAACATGTTGAGCATACATTGCAAGTAGAAAAATAGATTGATTTCATTGTTTTGGAAGTAAAGCATAAATGCGAGTTATTCGAAAAATTTTATAGTTATTTTCTAATAGATGACTTTTGCTTTATTAGATAAAAAATTCCTGAATTTGACATTTTAACATTTGCTCTAAATATTAAGGAATGTATTAATATTAAATCTGATTATAAATTTCAAATATACATGAAAGTATTTAAAATAATGCAGCTCGAATGTTCATAATTTGGTGAGGAATAATTTTTTTTTATGCATTGAATTATTATTCTTGTTTATGAAATGACTGATACTTTTCGCAATACTCTCTAGCCTAATTCACAGACTCAATTTTCTATTTCCAATAGCTTTTATTGGGAAATAATGTTTTAAGAACCTGGGGAACTTGGAATTGGAAGTATTAAGAATTTTGAATCTGAGATATTAAAAACTATGGAATTAGAAGAATAAAAAATTCGTATCTACAAATGTTAATTATTAGTCTCGAAAAATTGAATGTTGGAACTTTTAAATTTCAAAAACTACATACACTATATTTTTTAATTGAAATTCTTCGATATAAAATTTTGTGTAAAAAAAAGAAAGAAAAATAATGAGACAAGTTAGAGGATTTATAAATCCTAATATTCAGGTTTATTTCATTTTAATATTCAATAAATTGGACATTCTAATAGTAAAAATTGATGTATTAAAAAATTAGCTGAGTTTTATGTAAATGATAAAAATACTGTGAATATTTTTTTTGTTGATTTTTTTTAAGATGATGCTTACTTTCTTATAATCAACAACTTCAATTTCTCCAAATTTTGAATTTCATTTACTCGATTATGCACATTTTTGAATTATGCTGAATTTATTTTGAGAAAAGAAAATGTAAGTGAAACGTTCAAACAATAAATAGATATTTATAGTAAAATTTTTTATTCTTAAAAACTCCACTGATTAGAAAATTTTCAACACAACAATAAAAAAAGTTACGAAAAACATCCAGTAGTAACAAAAAATGTCATTTCATGATTTGAAATTCCAAAAATTAAGGATTCGCAGCTCGGAATTCAATTAAAAAAGCTAAGTTGTTGTAACAATTCAGCAATCGATATTTTAGTTAATTCTACTAGATAAAAATGACGAAATATGCAAATTTATTGTACAACCTGCAATATGTCAAAAAGTTAATTTTCCGATCTTTTGGAGACAAACAAAATTTTTTTTTGTTTTTTGTTTTCACAATTTTTTTAACATTTTGGTAATAATAGATATTTATGCTACAAGGGAGAAAAAGGATGATTCAAACCTTTATTTTTATGGAACGCAGGAACGAAATCCTCTTTTTGGAGTACTTGGAAATCCGTGGGAGTTATCAATAAAACCCTAGGGAAATATTCATAAATCCCGGATCACAGGGAAGAAAGTTGCCTGATCCGTGATTTATGAGTGTTACCCAGGGTTTTTGTTGATATTTCCCGCTGATTTTCGAGTACCCCAAAAAGGGGGTTTTGTTCCCGCATTCTATAGAAATAAAGTGGCCTTTTTTACGGATGCATGGGAAAAAAGTTTTTTTAATAAAATAAACCGTCCATATTTTACATAAGGAAAATTAAAATCTGTCATATGGACAAGTATTCAAATTTTTAATAGATATTCTTAGACTGGAATATGAATTCAGGAATAATTGTGATGTGAATTCAATTTCTTGATGAGGACATGATAAAAAGCCGAGGGTTTGAAAACTATAAACAAAAAATTAATATTCCATTTGATGAGTAAAAAAACATGAAATTTATGAATAATATAAATCCAAGAAGAACAAGATTTTGTCTAAGTACTGCTTGTGAGTGTTTATATTTTCATAAAACTAATAAAATCAAACGTCATTTCAACAATTATTCAACCAATCGTCATATTAGAATTCGTTTCCTTATTTTTTGAAGATTCTACTCAACTTTTACCAATGCCTGAAACGAGTGCAGGGCGAAAAATAGCGCGTAATTAGTCATGTAACACGCTGCTGGGCGATAAATAAGAATAATACAGCAAGATAAATAATGGTAAGTGTGCAACCCGAGACGCGGTTAGTGGGGGCGAACTTTTACTCCGGTATGACACACGTCCTGCACGCGTGTTGGTGCAGCGCGCTGCACTTCTCGCGGCCTTGAAAGAGGTTCTTTGTGCAGTCTCTCTCTGCAACGACCCAACACATGCGCGCGCGACGCAATAACTGTACAAACTTTTTTCTTCGTTTACGGCTCCCTCCCCTTTTAAAGCTTCCTCGTGGTTTTTTACTCGCTCTCCCTGCTTCTCCTCGTTGTTGTTCTTCTCCTGCTTCTTCGTCTTCTTCGCTTGCTTCTGAAAGCTAAGCAGAGGCGTTGTAGACAATTTTTTCTTTACTCAAAAGATTAGTTTTTTTTTTATCTTATTTGAATAGATTTTGAAATTATTTTTAAAATAACTTTCATACCTTTTGAGAGTAGTATAAACGATAAAGTAACTAGTATAATTATATTGAAATGTTTATCGCTGTCAAGTTGAGTTTCAACAATAATTTTTGTCTTTTTGTTTCAAGAGCAGGGATTTTTTGGTTCATTGATTATCGTAATTCGCAAAACATAATGACTGCCAAATGCGCAGTATTCGGAGTGATGTGTATCGAATTACAGAAAAAAAGAAGCACTCATTTGGCGATATAATGCAGAGTGGGCGTGACTATTTATAAATACGTGACTTATCGCGGCAATCGTGCAGGTCTTAGGTTGCTTAACGTAGAATTCTTTAGATATCGAGCATAGTATGTGAGTGTTTTATAATATTTACAAGACAACTTGTTTTCGTCATTCCGATTCGCGAACGTCATTAATTGACATCATCTTCGATCATTCTATGGCAAGTTGCACGGTTTGATAGAGTTTGACTTTTGCAAAAATGATAGGAATATTTTGTATGAAATGTATAAAATAGTTTTCCGCATAACTAACTTGTATAATTAAAAATAAAAAAAATATATATATAATCAGGTGAGAGGTTTTTAGCCTTTATATTTTGTGTTTGTTGCTCGTTTATTACGAGTTGATTCTCTAAGTTTTCGGAAGCTTTCTTTAATAAATACTATCTACCTAGGCCAAAATTTTTTAATTTATGAATATTTTTCAAGTTTTTATATGTGTATGAACATTTTACATTGCTGAGGGAATCTGGAGTCTAATATAAAAATTCTTGTAAATATTCTAGAAGTCGTTAGCAAATCTTAATTATGAGTATTTCAGCACATTTCTGCCACTTCGTAAAATTCTACTAATTGTTAATGATGTTGATAAATATTTGGAAATAAGGAAATAACACTAGTTTTTAAAATGAGTATTTTTCGATAATTACAAATGTAGAATGTTGTTTTAAAATGTCTGAAGTTTTCAATAAAAACAAACAAAAGCGATTTATATTTTACAAATGAAGTTTGAAAAAATTTTTTTCACACATTCATGATCTTTCCCAAACCTTTCAAAAATACTTTTCGAACATTGTTGTTGTTGATAATAATTTGAATTAATTCTTAAGAATACCTTTAATTAATGGTAAAAAATATCGAAGTATATTGTGAATGTGTCAAAATTTTGATGGATTGTTTCTTTTTATGATAACAAATATTGAATGGATTCAGACGTTTTAAGGAGTTAATGAGATATTCCTCAAAATAAATTTCAGCTGTCAAAAACTTGAAGCGTTTCATTATTTTCAAGTTCACTAATGTTTCCGAAGTTGTGAGTTCTGCCGACTTAAAATAAAGATTTTATTCTTCAGCCTCATAAAATTTTATGATATTCTGTAATTTGTAGTTTCCATTATCTGCTACAGAGACTTCGAAATTCTCCATATAATCTCAATTTTTTATTATTTTTTTACACTAAAATGATTTTAGGTGAGAAAAATCATTCAATCGAATAAAATGATTTTTTTACTATAAACATGAAGTTCATAGAAATATACTAATTTTGCATGTATCGAGAAACTTGTTATAAATACGATATAATTTTAGTATTGAGTAAAAAGTTAAGAATCTTAATAAAGGAAAATATTTTTCGACGATTATAAAAAAATTTCCTATTTGCTAGACAAAAAACGAAACTCCATTGAAAATAATAAAAACCCAGGCAATTTTTGAATTTTTATCATTGAAAATATCATAACAAGATCTTCAAAAAAGAAAGAAATTATTATTTATCTTCGATCTGAAAAATGTTTGATTTTTTCATGACGAGAATTTTTACGAATAAACCGACATACCAGTTTATATGCAGAAAATCGTATTAAAAAAATCAATTTTTAGCGTTCTACGTTTAATCTAATTCGAATCTCATAATCTACAGTTGAAATTTGAAATATACCTTGTCAAAATTTTTACTACAGTTAATTTACTCTGAAAATCGATTAACTACATCGAGTAAATTTCAGTTTTGATTATTTTACGGTAATCAATGCATGACATTTCGAGTAAATAAACAAAAAGTACTATAAATCAAAATTTTCAAAATCAGAAATATTGATCAATCCAGAATTCACTCTTTCTCCTTCAATATTTTTCCCAAGTTTTCGATCCTTTTTTATTTTTGGTCCTGTTCAGAAAAAAGTTCCATCAAAAAACAATAATATAAAAAAAATTGAAAGCCAAAACCAATTTTGCATAAAATTTTGACTCACATACACCGTAGAATAAAAATTCAAATAAAATAATTTTATAATTCAAAACTTCAAGATAGTGAATCCTTAAAGTTCAGTTGAAAAGAAAATCATTATCATTTCGAAAAATTCACATTTTTTCATTCTCAAAAACATTCAAAACTAACACTGCGTTCAATAAACTTTTAGTTAACATAAACATGACACATGTAGAACCGCAGAAATCGCACAATTTCAACCTATTCGAATCCTGATAACTCAGCTTGGAGAATCGGATGAAACTTCACCGTTTTGTTGACCGCAACAAAAAACTCACGCGTCGGAGTTCTTTATCGACACTCTTCAATTACCCGGTAAATCCCGCGGAAAACGGCGCAATGACTCACGCGGTAAGAGGCACGAGCCCGAGAAAACTGCGCCACGTGCGCTGCAGCTCCGGGTAGGCATTTTTTATTCCATTTCTTTTTTTTTTGTCCGCCGCGCGCTTTTCGTCCTCGAAACGTCGCGCCCCTTTTGGTCTATTGAAACTGTCAACTGGAATTGCGCAATTCGCCGTTATGACTCGGCACAATGACGCGACTTTTCTCCGCCGCAAAATGAAAAGGCGAAACGTTGATAAGGAACGTTTCCCGCGGCGTGGGATGAATCGAGGCATAAATCAAACGGCAATTAAAAAATCAGGAGATGATGAGATAATAGGACTCCATGCGGTGGCGAGTGAAGATTTTGCAATTTGCAGGGTTTTGTGCTAAGAGCAAATGTGAGAGGGATATTTTGTCTTTTGATTCTGATTTTCATAGTCACATTAAATATAATATAAATAAAAAACGAAAGGAGAGTGATATCATGGTGATCACAAATAAATTTCAAATATTAAATAATTTAAAATGTTACATTACATTAATTATATTAATAATATTATAATGTAATAAAACATATGCTGCTTACAAATAAATTTCCACCGATAGATTCTCAGAAAAATAACTATATAATCGAAGATCCACATGGCAATGCGAAACAAACATCTCCGCGATAGTCTGTTTATAAATGAATACGTTCGCAGCTCAGAATAAAAAGTGATGTGTTTTTTGCGTTATCTGTACTGAGAAAAAACGATTGCTACGGCAGACCGCGCGTCGTGTTTATTCTCGTCCGAGATAGCGTGGTTATCTCACGATTAGCTTCCTCATTTTGTTTAACGTCATATTCGTGAAATAAATGTGTTAATCGAATCGCTGCAATAAAATTATCCACGTGAAAACAAAGCAAAATAAATCGTGACTATGCAGTACCTTCAAAAGTGACATTTTTCGGGGCTCAAGTGTAATGATGACGCTTTATTTTTTTCTGCTACAAGTTCCAAGGGTTCGTTTATGCAGAGACAGGAATATTTGTAGAGAAGGAAAATAATCTTCATATTCTGAGTCAATCATCATCTAACTCGAGGATCAATCGAAAAACACAGCAGCGGTGGCGAGGACGCAGGAGCAATTACGCTCGTTTATCTCCCCCGATCGGCTAACGGTACATACGAGCCGCGTCACAAAGAAAAATCGCCTTTGCCCTTGCACATCATCCCGCGAATGGCCACGCATGACAGTTAAATAACAATATTCCTGTCTCCGCGCGAGCCGCATTGTTCCCAATGTGCTTGCGGCGCGCGCTAGCGGTGGCATCCTTGACATTTCCGAGCGGCTCTTTCACTTGTGCAACGAGCTTTGCCACATCGACACCTACATTCGATTAACAAGCGGCAAAATCGCATCCTTGCGAAATGCGCACGCAGGAAGATCGTAAAAATGTGTTCGGAGACGGTGGATAGGGTCGCGACCTCAAAAACGAAGCAAGCGAGGCAAAATTATGGAGCGTTAGATTCTACACGAAATTGGGAAAAGAAAATTTCTCTGGTGTTTTGTTCTAAGCTCAGGGATAGCCAAGTTATTAGCATCGAAAGTCGACCAAGCGAAAAGAGATTCTGCGCCTTGGCGAATTGTTCGACGTAACGAGGTTCAGCGAATTTCATTGGTCGACTGAGAATGCTTATGAGTCAGTCTTGTAACAATGTAGTAACTAAAGAAAACGAATCGCCTGCGGGAAATTGGAAAAGACTGCTTTTCATATTTTTTTTATTTTTCTCGAACTATGATACCCAGATTCTGAAACAACTTTCCAATTTGTTGATTCCAGATCGACTGCCTCGAAGACCCGTGGACAGCTCGAGTTTCCGAGAGCACCCGGTGATCCTCGTGGACTCGGATTTGGCCAGGTTACCGTTGCCGGACCTGGTGCTGTCGGCAGTGGAGCAGTTGCCGCCGCCGACGCCGCAGGTGACCGTCTCGGCGCCGAGCAGTCCCACGCGGGACGCGGCTTTCCAGTTCCCGGAGAGCAGCAGCGCCCCTGTGCCTAGCCCCAGGCCGAAACCCCGGCGGCGTCGGCTCGCCTCCGAGAGCGCCCTCGTCAAGCCCATCACCAAGACCAGCGACGTTGGCAGCGCCACCGAGAAAAACGAGTCCGAGTGGGCTACCGTCGGCGCCAACCTCAGGAACATCGCCGACGACTTCCATGCCTCCAAGACCAAGGTGAGTCTTGCTCAAGTGAATTAAAATAAATGGTGCTGGACCTAACGCTTTTATTTTAAACCCAATCGCGTTCAAATATAAATCACAGTGTCATAAAAATGATATCTTTCTGTCGCTCAGTGTATACCACTTTTAAAAAATGCAGCGTTCACTCTGAATGCATCTTTGTCATTGGGGTAATGAATTTAACGACGTTATTTCATTGGGGACCTTCTTTGATTAGCAGTCGTAAAACTCGTTCTTACAGTCTCATAATGGAAAATCAAGTTGCTTTCTTTTCTTCTGAATTCTTTTTTAGTGATACCCTAAAATTTACATAAAATTCGCTGAGAACTTCACCAACGACGAAGCAATCCTCGTTATCGCGTTTCACCTCTTCGCTCTCCTTTTATTAAACCTCATTTCCCGGAGTAAAAATCGCGCCAAGATTGATCCTTCTCGCAAAATTCTTCTAATTAAAGAACCCGAGGTCTCCGCGAGTATCAAACATCAATCGCATTATTCTCTGAAAATAACAGAGGAACAACTCCGGATCACGAAATCCACTCACAAAGCGCGCAGTTATAATGAGCTTAACGACGAGCCACCAAGAACCTTTCGCTAAATCCAGCTTTGTGCCTTTTCCGAGACTTACCCAAGAAAAACGAATGAAAACGAAAGCGATCTTCCGTTTGAAAATTTTCCGAGGAAAGTGCGAGTGCAGGGAAATTTTCGTCTTTTGTTCATGATTGCAAGTGTCAGTTGGTTCTGCATCGGAAAAGCCGAACCCGGATATTTTCTATGGGAAAAATCGCGATCGGCAATTACGCGGTCAGAGGAGGAAAAAAGTTTCCTCGGCTTTGTCTCGGGGAAAAAAGAAGCCGCCGATGATTACTGGGAAAAAAATACATGCGCCTCTTGCATTGTACAACCTTGTGGTGCATTTATAATGGGTAATTTGCTGCTCGTTTGGGCAGCAGAATTATCGAACGACGCATTTTCCGAGTTCCTGGAAAACGGAGAAATTTAATTGCACAAGGATGGCAATTAGATTGAGATACTTTACATGGTGAGGGAAATTTGAGTTTTCCGGAAAAAACGAGTGGGAAATAGTGAAATATTATGGAAGCGATGTAACGGTGTGTAATTATCCGAAAATATTGGGAAGTTTTTTTTTCATTTATGTTGGATCGCAATTAAACGTTCATGATATGTAATTTACTTTTTTTAAACAACTCTTCTTCTTTTTGTATTTAAAATTTCGAAAAATATACATAAATGTAGTAAGTTGTGTTCATTATCATTTTATTTAAGGTTAAAACAAATTCAAGTAAATTCTAATGCACTATAAAATTATTTTTCGAATTCGAAAAGTCCTGAATACTTTCCTAAATTGTTTTAAATTTTTCAAATTTCAGGAAATTGAGGACTTTTACTGTTACAATATTATCAGCACGTATGGAAAATTCGTAAAATTGAACTAATTGTGAACGATGTTGATTAATTCGTAGACTTTTATGTTATATTTCTTTGAAATATGCACAATACCGCTTCTTCGTTGTAAAATAAAAATTGAGAATACTCACAAAATAATAAAATTAAAGAAAAAACTCAACTATTCAACAATTTTTTTTATGTAATACAGAATAATCTAGATAGTTTTCGTGGTATTTGGAATTAGGAAAATTTTAAACTAAAAAAAAAACAATTTCTAATTACAAAATTGCTGAGAATTCTCAAGAATTCATGATATTCTTAAAATTTTAGAAATTTCACATATGTGAAGAAAATGTCGATGAATATCATATTTCCAGAAAATATGTATGATCAAGATAAAAAAAATTTGTATGATCAGAAACTCTAACAATATTCATACATATAGTAATAAAAAATTCAAAAAGTTTGACCAATTTTTAATAAAATTTGAAATGTTATAATTGGTTTGTGGACTGCTTGGAATTTTTAAACTTATGGAATGGTTGAAAGTGTTTTATTTCTTAGAATTGTCGATTATTCTATTGAATTCGAAAAATTTGTTTAATTTTGTACAACGATCTCGAATTCGACTGATTGTATTATTTTTATTTTTCTCCAAAATATGAGTTGAAATTTTTTTTCATTTCCGAATAAAATTTGAAGAAACCTCATAAATTGAAGAAAAAATGAAGGAAAGTTGTAAACAATTGCAAGAATGTTGATAAATTAAGAGGATTTTTAATAGTTTTTAGTACTTTTGTAACGTTAAAAACATGAAAATATTTGAAAATATTTCAATTATATAAAATAGTAGGGCTGCCCCAAAAATACCTCATATACAAGATATTTAAGAAAACTTTCACAGATTTTCCGATTTCGATTAGCAACAATTTTCTGGACGACGTGAATAATAGTGAATTCAATTTTTTGTATTTTTAATTAGAGAAACTTGAAAATCATGTATAAATAAAGATAAACCAACTCAGGCAAATTTGAACGAAAATTTGTATTGTTCTGAATGATTTTTATTGTGTTCATGATTTTCAAACTCATAAAAATTAAAAAAAAAAAAAAAAAAATATGAAAAATTCTGAAGAGTGCTAAGAATTTTAATAAATTTCAGAAAATTGTTTAATTCCAGAAAATATTTGATTATTTGCTACGTTCTATTTGTTTTCATGTTTATTTGAAGTATCATATTAAAATAAGAAATAAAAAATCCAACTAACTTGGCAGGTACCAAAAAATCACAAATAATCTAAATTAGTTCAAGTATGAATTTTTGTGCAGCAATAGCTTTTTTTGCTACCACAGCACGATTACAATGCAATGAAATTTCACACATAGTGACTGTACTCTGGAAACAAAAAAGGTTTAGTGAGGCAACAAAAAAATAATCTACTGCCGCAGAAAAAAATGCGTTCTGTCAATTCGCGTTGAAACAGAACACCTTTTTGCTTCTACACCAAATCCTTTTTTTACCATGTACATTTGAGCTAACGAATATTTGTCGTTCGAATATTTCCGAGTGCAAGAAAGTTCAGAGACCGAGGTGATGCAAGCTCCACAAATACACACGATTACTCTTTGCTCCCTTTTTCGTGCTCGCAAAGCCGCTTCGTCACGAAGCCAGAGCGAGAGTTTCCCAATGTTTCGGGAAACGCTTTCTTCCTTGATTTTTTCATTAACCGAGGCCGGCGTCTCGGGATCAGGTGTCCCGTTCCACGGAGTCGTTTTCGATCTTGAGAGGGCTTTCTTCAATTTCACGGGTGTCTTCTTCCCCTCCAATTAGCGGCACTTAACCAGTAATAATTAGACGGCCCAGGATTGAATCGCCCTTTAGAGCGTGCAAAGACGAGAGATCTCGGGTGTATACCCTACGAGGGAAAAGGCTCTTTTCCGTCTTTTATCCTGGGAGGGCAAACGAGATCTGCTTAGTTCGCTTGCACCTCCGGCGAAAAGTAGAAACCTGATTAGTTTTGATCCCCTTCTAACTGGCTGTAAAAAACCCATGAACATTGCGAAATCTGACAATGAATCTTTTCCAGTTTTAAATAATTATCATGAAACTCATTTCTTTTCTCGAAAAAATTGTTTCAAAATATTTTTTCGACTTTAAACAACACATCCAAGTCAGGAATATAATAATTACGCGAAAAGCTCGCGCACAATTTATCATTCGAGGGGGAATTTTCTCTCCAGCGCGTAATAATGGGTTTATCTAGTTCCAAGTGGCGGACGAGATGTGCCCGCACAGCCTCAATTAACGCGCTCGAGATTCTGATAAGAGATAGGGCCGCGTGGGCTCAGATCCGCGGGCGAGATAATGGGAGATAATTTTGCCCTGAGTCCCGGGCGTGCATTGCCACGCGCTGTGACCACTAAACTTTACGTAAGGGATAACATTGCGTACACACACGAACCTTTTCTTCTATCCTAATTTTTATTTATAACCTTGTCATCTGAAAATATGGTAGCCATGAGTTAAATAGAACTTCTTGGACATTCAAGATTTGTTTCAGAAATTTTTACTGCAGTACTGTATATTTGTATTTTATTTAAAATAAAATTTTCGGAAATTTTTCGATTTTTTACTAAGACAGAAATATTTGTACAGAAATCAATTTTTGCAACTTGTTATCTTCGCTTTCACGCGGCTGCTCGTGTGCAGTTGGACAGGCAACACCATGCAGGGATGAGTATTTTAGTCCTCGAGTGGACCGCGTCACGCGGCGTAAATATTCGCTCGGGGTGATTTTCAGAGGGGTCGAGTTTTTTTTTTCTTTATTTCGCCCTGGGGAGAGTTCGGGGATCGTGTGTGAGATTAATTTTGGGCGTTTGTTAGGGGTTATATGGGGTTGACTGCATATGTTTTGATTGGTTGTTTGTTGGTCAAACTTTCATTGAATCGAATGAATAAGGTTTCAGTCAAAGATTACAGGATTATTTCACCGTAAAGTGATTATGTAAAAATGACGTTATAATAATCCAATAAATATATTTTATGAAAAATGTTACAAGATATTTGAATTACTAGTAAATTTTCGAATATGTGTGATAATTGTTAGAAAACATATTTTTAACTTTTAGTTTTCCTTCGAGAATAATAATTAAAGTAACGTGAAAAACGAAAACATATATGTTCAATAAAATTCCGTTAAATAAAATTATAATTACTCCTTTCACTTTAATAAAAAAAAAATGATGAAAAAAAGTTCTCCTCCTGAGTCCGGACAAACTTTTCTAAAAACGACAAAAAACGAAACCAGAAACGACCACCTCCCTATCATTACTTTTCATGATGAAAACATACTTTCGCAATAACCAACTGACCCCGGAAAAGCAACCCAAACATTATCTCGCCTCCCCACTACACGCGATGATAGGGAAAGCGAAGTCCATTAACAATATGATTTAAGATTCCCAGCGGGGCGAAGGAGCGAAAATTAATTACCTACGATCGCCAAAAGTCGATAGCGAGGAAAAAGAGAAATCGATTCGAACGGCTTTGGTTTTATTGTCGCGCTCGTCGTTGCGTGTGCCGAACGTTTTTCCGCGCTCGGCCCGGCGATTCGTTTCGCTCGCGCAATAGTTTGCCTTGCGCAACGCTCGCGCCTTTTAACCCGCGGCGCAGTTTTCCAGCGCGCTTCGGGAGATCGAAGAACAAGAAAGTTGTCCCCCTGTCCTTGGGCGGCCCGTGTTACCTGCTTGCACGTGTTACAGAGCGTATGTTAATCATGTACAACGAGTACAAGTACAACGTGTCGACGCCACCTTGGTGTCAGCGTGGGGGTGTCGGGAAAGCGTTGTTTACGCGAGAAAAACATTGCAAATTTTGTTTTTTAACGCGCGGGAGAAAATATCCTCGTGACATGATTCAATGAAATTTCATGGGATTCCAACCATCGGTTTTTTGAAAGACGTATAAGTGAAGGAGGACTTGACAATCGTTTAATCACAAGTATGAAACAAAGATGTAAGAAAAGTTGAGAAAAATTATTTATTGTAGCTGAACGTTATATTCATGGATTTCTTGCGTGGAAGATGATTAATAATTTTGAATGAAGAGTTTCATGAGTCTTGAACTGTGTATTCAACGCTAGGGAAATGTGATTTCTTTGGATGGATAATAATAATTAAGGTTCAAACGAAGGGAAGAGAGGAGTTTTTTATTTTTTGAAAATTATATGAAAGAAGGAAAAATTTCAAGGAAATTGCAGGACGTCTTCATGAGTCTCATACATTTTGATACAATTTGGGGAGTTTCAAATAGTTTAGGTTTGAGATTTTGAAAATTTAAAGTCATTTGAAAAAAGTTCGTATTTTGGAGATTGTTGGTGATTATGAAAAATAGAAAAAATTCTAAGATTTTTAGAAAATAATGACAAATAATGTAGATTGTGAAATATTTATTCCATGGAAGATCTAACTCTGGGTGTCATTTTTAATATTTTTTAAAATCAAAAAATTATTTGTCGTACAGAGATGGTGGATAACTTTAAAAATTGAAAAAAAATCTCGAAATTTCATTTTTCATTCCATAATTAATCCTCGATAACGCTCCGCTTTCGTATGTATTCAATTTTGTATTCAATATTCATTTTTCATATCCTATTGTTTATATTTGAAAACATCAAAAACGTTTTTTGAAGGGTGTTACTTGATCATTATGAAAATTTTTCGGGAATTCAAAACCTCAAGAATTTTGAAAATATTCAATACTCCTGAAAAATTATAATAATTAAACGAAGTTGAAATATCGCAGATGAATATTGTACCTCGTTTAGAAAATGTTTTGAAATTCATGAAAAACTACAGAAAGTTTTCAAATTGTTCAAATTCGTAATAATCAAAAAATGTTCAATCGCATGAAAAAAATTGACGATTTTGAGAATTTTTTTAAAATTTTAAGATTTCTGAAATGTCAAGTAATTGAAAAACATAAAAATTTGGAAAAGCGTGGTTAACACAAAAAAATTGAACATATGCATAATTTAAAAAAATATTGACTGATTTCGTCAATCTCGAAAAATTTTTCAGATTCCGTGAAACTGCAGAGACTCTCTAATATTCTTTGAATTTTTGAAAATAAAAAATTATTTTTTGGTAGACAGGTGTTCGGAAATGATGTAAATTCAATGAATGTAACTCAATTTGGAAAAGTTGGAGAATTAAAATCATATTAAATAGTATATAGGTTATTAATAGTTCTAAAATATTGATAAATATTGTAGATTGCATAATATTGTAAATTCTTTCCACGTTTTCAAAATCTGTACAAGTCAGAGATGTTTCAATGGTACGTGAGTCATTTATGATTTTAAAAGTTTAAAAAAAAATGTTTTTAAAATGTGTTCTTAAAAGTATTCGTTTTTTTTTTTTCGTTTTTTGTTCATGCAAATGTTCTTAAAATTAAAAAAAGCTCATTTTTACAAATTTCCTCGATAACCTTCAAAATTGGAACGAGAATCTTGAAAATTTAAAAAATTTTGAGAAATTCAAAGAAAAATTCAACAAAAAAAAATTGTATACTCACTCTGAACTATCCAAAAATTTTTTTGGTTCCCAGAAAATTCTTATGAGTACTTCAACAGTTAAATATCCAAAAATTCCTTCATGCTACGGAAACTTCGTAACAATGTGAAAATTCTGAGAATTGAAAAAATTTTAATTGTGCAAAGATTGTGATGACTTCAAAATTCTAAAAAAATGTAACTCTTCTTCTAAAGCCTAACTGAAATAATTTTCTCATGAAAACCTCTTTCTCCTAATTAAAAAACCTCGGCTTTTTCCAAACTTTTCTTCCATCTCAATCTTAAAATCATGCCTAGCAAGCTATGCTCATCTACAAATCATAAGCCATCAGAATTCACGTCTCTAAAAAAGTTGTTTTCCGATGTCCATCGTAAAACTTCATGTTGGGTCAGATAAGATTGAATAACTGAGCAAAGCCGCAGAAAAAAGCGAAGAGAGAATCGGAAACCGGGAAAAAGGCGCTATTAATTGACGAGGAGGAGCCCCCAGTGTATACTTGGACCCTATAACTCTCCCTTAATGTGACGGTTTTTTTTATCCCTCGCGCGTCGCGCACGTGATAATCTCCTGGCCTTGTATGTATGTACATATCGTGGGACTTTGGAGTGGGCGAACAACGATGACCAGATATTATGGTCGCCCATAAAGGCGTCTTCGGAGATTGGGCTTTCCCTGGGTTTATTATTACACCAAACGTGGATTAAGATGAAACGGCAATAGGAAGTCGCGACTGGGGTCGACCGAAACAAAGAATATCTCGTGTCGGGAGAAACGCTCCGGGCGTAAATGAAATTATTACCACACGTGTTGGTGAGAAAAGACATGTGGGGGATTTAGTTCTTGATTTAGAGGTAGAGCAGTTATGAGTCCGATAAAGATAGAACTGCTTCTGCTGAGATCCAAGCAAATAATGGATATCATAGCCTGGTATTTCGTTAGTTTGACAACTTTTCGAGATTATCCTGTGCGATAAAAAAATGTTGCAAGTGGTGACAACAAATGACTTATGAACGAAGGCGTATAACTTCTCCCACGCCCTTGCTATTTAGTAATCTCACCCAGCTAAGTCTGTCACCATCACCTAGAACCTGATTGAACATTTTTTTTCAATTTCTCGTTTTCGTTGTTCCAGGACGCGGAGGAGGAAAAATCCCGACTGCCATTCATCGGCTCGAGCCTTTCGAGTAGTGTCATCAGCAACTCGAGCTGCGCGGATGGGATACTGTCGCTCCTGATCCCGGCGCCGCTTCGGGAAACCCTTTGGACGACCATGGCCCTGTACCTTGGCTGGAGGCTCGTCTCGCGTCTGCGATAGAAGGTGCCCCGCATCCACAACGAAAAAAGGCTCCTGATTCTCACGAACCGAAGATAGTCGATCGAGAATCGACTGTGCTCACCGTTCGCATTGCGTCCGTTACTCCGCTCAACGAAGAAGAAGATGGGAAGTTTCGACCCCTCGCCTCCGAAGGTATCTTTCCCGGAAGAACGAGGGTGAGCCCC
Organism: Platygaster orseoliae; assembly: GCA_030522825.1. Taxonomy (NCBI): domain Eukaryota; kingdom Metazoa; phylum Arthropoda; class Insecta; order Hymenoptera; family Platygastridae; genus Platygaster; species Platygaster orseoliae. Next base: position 47,101 of record JAPYZL010006698.1, on the reverse strand, counting down.
GACGAGAATTCCGGCTGACGTGCCATTGTAAAAAATGTACGACCGAAAAGTAAATGTGTGATTGTTTGACGCGACGATCGGGCCGACAGTAGGAGGGCTTTGTGACGAAAAAAAGCGTATACATAGGAGTTAGGGAGACGAGGACGAGATCCAAAGAGGACGAAAACTAGTAATCAAACGATGATCTCATTACGGTAAACAAAGAGAAGTAAATAAAATAGTACGGGGCAGCTCGGACGCGTGCTCGTCCTCGAAAGGGACGAAGATGTGGGGGGAACACGATTTCGGGGCCGCACCAAAGGTCTCTGGCTGTTACACTCGCGTAGACAAAAACAAGTCCCGGAGTCGATTGTACATAGGCGAGGATAGTGAGGGATTCGTTAGAATCGATTTTACAGGCGACCTGGCTGAAAGACGAAGGTGTGTAAAAAAAAAGGACGTGAGCGACGATGGTTACGGCAAAAGAAAAAAGGTGTAATTGTTACAGTAACGTAAGGCGGTGAGTTAATTATAGTAGGTAAACGATAGGTCGAGGATCGCAGCATCTGATTGGCCCGCTGCGAGGCCCGTGGACAGTTTTCAAATGATCTCCGGTAGCTTAGCTCTTAGTGGCGTCCTCGTCCATGCCGGACTTTGGTCATTTTTCGGAGGGAGACGTCTGTTTCTCGATGCTTTTTTTCTTTCTACTTACTTTCTGTCCGCTCGTTCCGTCTTGAGTCCGACTATCCTCAGCTGGCAGATGTTGGCATGGAATTTCAGAAGGCGCATTTTCTTCGAGTTTCGAGTTCTATGACAATCCGATGATTCCCTCTCGGTCCGGTTGCCGAGACGTAAGTTCTTGACCGATTTTTCTGTACAGTCGGCACGACGACGAGTTTTGGTGGACTTTTTAACTTCGGCTTTTATAGCGTTTCTTTTCTGTTTTGACTAATTTTTCAATAGCGTTAAAAAACATTTCACGGTATCAGCATAATTAAAAAAGGTTTCTCTTGGCACCGAACTTATCGAGAAACTGTGATAACTTAAATTTTACCTTCAAAAATTGTGTCTTAAGATGTTCAAACGCCAAGTTAAAGAGTCCAGCAAAACTCACTCTAGCCCCCCCCCCTACTCCACCTCCATGCACCGTCGACGGTCCCCACTACCCGAAAACATCTTTCAACGTTTTTCATATAACCCAAGGAAAGTGTAATCATAATGTCTATATAGAAAAAAAATATATTCACACACGACCCCTCGACATTTAACATACATGCATGCACACATAAACACACACGCACACCCTCACACAGATACGAAAACTTATACTTAGATACGATTTTGGCGAAAATGAAAACCAGAACGCGATTCGATGTATGGTTGCGCATGTCCAGGTACAGACCATATATTTTCCTAAAAATGGTTGAACATAGAATTACACTTGTGATTTTTTGGTTAAGTGATTTTTGTAACAGTCTTATCAAAAGAAAACTTTGAATTTCGAGTTACAAATATTAAAAAAAATCAATTTTCAATATTTTTGCAGTCTGCTGGCCGCCCTGTTTATTAGCAGAGATCAAAAATCAAAGTTGGATCTTTTATTTTCATGACAGGTGAACCTGGATATGACGATCATACATGAAAAACTAACTTCCGGAAAGGGAAACCCGTACACGCTCACACGTACTTGTGTCTAATGAGTATTTCATTGTGTAGGGAGCATAGTATTTATTTAGATAAAGTATTTCCGCACTATCTTCATCTACGGGCCTGTCGCTCTTGCTCTCGTGCTCGGCGCCAACTCGCCTTCGTCCCGCGATATACGCGTTTAACCTTGTCGAGGAAACGGCGCAATCGCCGGCACGGTTGATAAGCCCTTATCGCGATTCTTTTTCTCATCGCGTCGCGACTATCTTGGTCAATTAGCGCGCAGTTTGCGACGGTTATCAGCGGGTGCCAGCTTTTTCGCCGACCTCTTTTTCTCGGATTTGAGGCTTTGATTGGACAATAAAAAAATAAATATGAAAAACCCGGGTCGCAAAAGTATCACGCTTTCCTCTTTCACGACTTTAGTCTAACTGTCGCGACGCCGAAGCGGGGAGACAACACCACCCACAGAGCAGGGCAAGAACACGTGGCCTGGATCAGAGACCGAAAACATGCGTTCGGGCATTTTTAAATTGATAGTGCATCGAAGGTGTAACATTAACTGCTGGACGATTATAAAAGTCGACATATAGAAATTATATATATATATATATATATATATATGAGTGGTTATAAATATATATATATATATAACGATATATATATATATATATATATTTACAAAATGTATATTTTAAACAGTATATTTGCGGTCGCTGACAAATTTTTTCCCGGCGACGGAGATGGATATATGAGCGCGTCCGAGGAAAATGGGAAAGGAACAATTATTAAGTGCTGTAGATGTAAAAAATCTCGATCTCAGAGCGAATATAGTCAAGTGCGCGTTCTTAGCAAAAATTCGTGATGTTGGGAGAAAGAGTTAATGGAAATGAAATTTTTTCCAAGATCTATGAGAAATTAACGAACGTGTAACGTGGGGCACGATTTCGGTCCTGAAAATGAAGATCACTGAACGAGGGTGAGACGTAAGCTGTAACTGTGACTTTGTGGATCGTGGGGGGCAGGCTGTACGTTGTTGTTTCTTTTTTGCGATTTGCTGGCGTTCGGGGAAAAGAGCGATTCTTTTCCACGAGCGCGCGCCCGGTTTCTCGCCCCCTCAAGATCCGGCTCGAAGGACCCGAGGCTGCCATGCGACTTGGGTAACAGCCCGCCCGCCCGAGATCCCCGCGCGTCAAAGCGTCACTGTGATCTCGTAATTAATAAATAGATATTAAATTATGTAATCGTATCGATATTCCCTTTTCCCATCTGAATTCCCCACCCCCCTTTCCTCCTCTCCCCCGCTGCTTACCACGGAACGAAAGAAAAAAAAAATAAATAAGGCGCACAGAGAGGAGCCGTTGCCACCGATCGATCGTGTTACATTTTCTTCTCTCTACGCATAGTTGGTACAGCTTAAGCTCTCGTACGTAAAAAAACGGCGCGACTTTCAAATGATCTCCTCGAAAGTGTTTTCTTCTACGTTGATTGTGTATTAGTTAATTACTCAACTGTATCGCAACTATGACGTTACTTTAAACTGTAATCATAATGTATTGCGGATACAATAATCCCTCCTTTTCATTACTCGATTAGTTTTTACTCGCCTTATTTCCATTTTTATTGTTAGCATCATTACGATTACGGTAGGCTATTGTTTTTTATTTCTCTTTTCGTCATTAACCGCAATTTTAATTGTCATTGTCGTAACTTTACCGTGCTCTCCAGCGCCAGAGATTAAAAGTTCGCTAGTCTTTCATAAAGGATACCGGTAACGATGAGATTGTCCCACGTTGGAAAATTTTTTGACGACCTTTTTTCAAGCTACAGTGCGCAGGAGAAGCGAGTGACTTTACGGAACAAAGTGATGGTACACTGTGTCACGTGACAGCAAAGGGTGTGCTGTTGAGTGACGTACTGTACTTTGTGCAGAGTCGGACGTTTTTCAGATGTCACCACCGATAGCGTATTTCTACATTACCGACGGGCAAACGCTGGAAATGTTCAACTCTGCACGAAAACACGTTTTTAGTTTAAGGAATTGTTTTGATAGTGGAATTTCAGTTGCTCAGACTGTCTGCGTTTGCCATAAAGCGTTTCCAAATATGCGTTTTACAATTGCTTTGTCCCCGAAAGGTGCCAATTACGTAGTGAAGCGTGCGTCTCCCGTGACTTTGAGGTTACATTCCCGCGTGGGATTGTTTATCCGGGACCGTCAACCGATCTCAAAAATTTTTCTTTCTCGCTCTATGTGGTCATATTCGGTCAAATACGACGACCTACCGCGAGAAACGACGGTTCTTGAAAAACGCTCCCACGCCGATGACGAAATTTCGATTTTCCAGCCAAATGTCCCGTGGACCATAGACCGCCGTGAACTGTGTTACGCGTGTTGCGGATGCGCGAGCGATAAAAAGATTGGCAACAGAATAATGGCGTTCAATTGATCTCGAAATGAAAAAACCAAGTCCCAAGTCGGCGTAAAGCTCGCAACTGCCTTGTGATAGAGTCTGGACTCTGAAAAAAACAAATCGTCGATTTTTGTGCGTCAGTAGAAACAGAATTGCGGAAAAATTTTTACATATTCAAACAGAGAATGGTTCAAAGTATATTATCGTGCTACAAAATATTTTCGTCCAGCTGACCAATCCAAAGAAACGACCAAATAACGAAGGGAACGATATTTGCGAGCGTTTGCGACCAGCTTGAGGACGCTTCTTTCCGAATTAAACTGATCGTAAGGATAATGATTCTAATGATAATGATAATAATAATTATAAATGAACGAAAAATACAAGATCGACGACGGAGTGACAATGGATAATGGCGGTCGCGTGATGAACAAAACATTGTTCGTGTTTGTTCTTATTTTGTTGCCCTCATCCCCTCAGCCCCTCTCCCCAAAGTTTTGTATTGTTTTCACCGTGTTTAGTTTTTTCTTTTTATTTTTTCCCCGTGGAAAGAGAGAGAGAGAGAGAGAGAGAGAGAGAGAGAGAGAGAGAAAGAGGTAGAAAGAGAGAGAGAGAAGAAAACAGACGAGGGTAACGGAGATGGAAAGAATTCGTCGCGTCACGACGCTGACCTCTGGAAACGCAGAGCGTCAGATTCGTACGAAGCTGTGTTATTTAAGTCACTATAGGACCACGTTATTGCTACTTTTATTTTATTTTATGACAATTTTTCATGTTAATAATTTTATTGATTACCATTTTACGCATGACATAATGTTTCGTATTATTATTATAATTATTACGATTATCATTATTACGAATAATTATTACCACGATTATTTTTACACATAATTGTAATTTGCCATCGTTCGATGGAGTAAAATAGTTTTCTACTTGGTAATTGTAGTTGGGGGATGGTGTTTGAACCCCCTCGACCCCCCTTCCCTCCGGCCCCTTTTCTTTCCCTTCAATTTTGAAATGTCAGGCGGTTTTTTTGTGAACATTACGAACCTCCTTGTCAGTCTCGAATCGTAGTTTTGTTCGGTCGAATGAGAACGTCCAGGTTGAGAAAGAGTAAAATTTGTGAAAGGCGCGAACATGGGCAAGGGGCATCTCAACACTACCCATATGTCGTTCATTGTACAGATTTTTTCACTTTTATATAGTTATATATAATACGCGACGATGGCCGAGTGTCGTCCCATTATTATTGTACTTGATTTTTTTATTAAATAAATGTGAACACTGAAAATTTACGAGGTGGAGTTTTTGGTCTCCTTTGTTTGTTAATACAACTAATAAACTGTGAATTTTTCATTTTCATTTGAAGTCGCAGAAGTTGTTTTTGTAAATTATTTTTTAGAGCTTCCAAAGTCATTATTGTAAATTTATTTTGTATTCTCTACATAACATTTTTGACCTGAGAGGTAATTTGATTGGAGGAGCTGATTTGATCGTCGAAGGAAAAAGCTGTTGCAGAAGATAAGTATGATTTTTTTTACTTTTTGAGTTCCACGAAACATTCTTCAGGAAACGAATCAAAAAATATGATAAAACTAGCTGTTCCCACGTGCTTTGCTGCGCGTGATGAAATATTTTTAAAATAATGGTTAGAAAATAATTAATGCTATTTTGTGAATTCATGTTTATTTAATTGGAAAACATACACAAAGTATATGTGGATTAAGGTGTGACATTTTTTTACAGTTTTTATATAATGAAAGATTTTGCAATGTTTTGGTTGCATTCTGATGATTAACAAATAAATTTAATTTTTTCCATAATATAAATTATATTTATTACTAATCTGTGATATTCTGAATTATATTATTTATACATTAAATATAATTTAGCAAATAATTTTAGTTTTAGCTATTTTGTGAACTTTTTTACAGTTTCGACTTTTTTTTATAATTTGTACAAGTTAAAATATTAAGATAGTTTTACAGTATGATTTATTGTTTTGACGTCTTTTATAACTTTCAAACAGTCTGCAAAGTTCGTTTAAATTATCTGGATGTAACTCACACTAATTCTATTAATTATATAAACTGAAAAAAAATGATTCTACTGTTGCTTTTGTTGTTATTGTAAGAACTGAAAAATTCGTTAGAAATGTTGATTGTGTCTCTTACTGTTTGACTATTATCACTTTGAAAATTTGTTGGAATACAGTTCAGAAAAAAAATCCTGGCTACAATGAAACCTAAAGGTCTGATTCAAATCGATTTTTTCATGTAATTTACATTAAACTATTTAAGCTACTACTGACTTCAATAGATATGGAAAATGTAAGTAACTGTCTTTCAGTTGAACAAAAAATTTCAATTATGACTACTTTAATAAATTCTTGATATCCTCTATTTTTTTCAAACTTTTTCACTCCTTGAAAACGTTTACACATTTCTCAGTCTCTATTGCTGATTGGTTAAAAAAGCATTGTTTAAAAAATTCGTGAAAAACAAAAATAATTTGAAAAATTTTTAAAAAAAGGTTTGCTTCCTAAATTGTGAGTGTTTTAGTAGGTTTTTTTTTCCAAATTAAAATGCATTCAAATTTGAGAAATGACTGTAAATATGATAAATAATTTAGTTGAATTCAGTACAAAAAAAAGGAATAATAACGTTAATTAAATAAAGTCAAAAAATATGAATAAGGAATTCGTAAACTATGATACATGAAATAAATTAATTATTAGCGAAGAATTTATATGTATTGTTCACAAATTTTCATACTAATTTTACTTATCGGAAAATGTAACAACAAAATAGTCTTATTTATTTTATCAACAAAAATGATAAGGTGTTGAATTATGTTTATCGAGTTGAAATTTCCAACCCTAAACATAAATCAGAAATCGTTAAAATCTATCAGTTTATAGTAAATACCTCCAACTTTCAAAGAACCTCACAACTTGGAACATTTATGGATTCATTGCAAATCTTATCACATTGTTGTTATCGAAGAGAATATATTATCTACAATGAAAATCAAATTTGTTAAACTTAAATAAATTTGAAGTTTAAATACACGCTTTTATTTTCGCTGTAAAATATTTTTAACTCGGAAAAACAAATTTAGTTTTTCAAAAACGTAAATTGCTTGTCGAAACTAAAAATCTATTGGAATAAACTAAACATTTCTTTGGTCAAATAACGACCAAAAGTTAGTTCAAGCAAACAAAACTAGTTTTTCAGTGTAATTACTGACAATAGTTAAATTTCACTATTTAAACAGTCCTTTTTCTACTTGCTAAAATTATTTAATTTTCTTGACTGCAAAATTAGTCAAGTTTTGACCTTTTGAAGAAGTCACTGATATGTCAACTACCTAAACAGTCATTTTCGCGTAATGACACTGACTGCAATTACACTGAATTGGGTAAAATAATAAAATAATATCACTGATAAAATTTGAAAAAGCAGGAACTTTTTTTCAGTAATTCATCGAATTCAGAATTGGAGTGATTAATTTCTTTAAAATGTGTCGAATCGTCTAGTGAAAAATGAATATAGTTCTCAATAAATTTGTGCACAATCAACACTATTTCGATTTTCCAAAATCACGTCCCTTCTGAATTTGGTATCAACCTAACCCAAATGCGTACATCCAAATACGGAAACGCATATCAAAAGGTCGCGATATTGGATGCACCGAAGCTAATGACCTGATCAATAAGCACCCAATCGTGGGCGTGTAATCCCTTGTATGACAAACGACGATGATGTAATGATGAATAGTGGATATAGTGACCCGGTCGTGGCGTCGCGCTAATGGCTTTCCTGAGATGCGTTGTCTGGAGGATTCATCACTAAGAGATGCGACCGCAAACCAATCAGCCTCTGTTCCGATTGCGACCTGCATCTAGTCCTGTCACTGCTACCACAAGATGCTCCTATCTCGATTGCGGATTCGGTGGCGCGGCTCGCCTTGCCCCATCAATACACGTCCGTGGGAGATAACAGCGCGTAGATCACGTGATAACCCGTCAATGACGTTACTGTTCGTTTCTGCGAAAGCTTTGATAATGACCTGCGTCTATTTATTATCGAGCTTCCGGGTCAAACGTGGATTCGTCACGTGGGGAAGTCCAAAATCGTGAGTAGAAAATTATTTTCTTTGTGAAGATGGGAATTTGATTAAAATATACAGGAAAAACAATTATGAAATTGCATAAATATGCTGAAAAGTATTCGAGAAAAATGAATTACGTATACTCAAAAAATCAAAAAAGGTGAAAAACATGCATTTAAGTTAGCAATAACAAAATTTAATTTTATGTTTGGCGGAAGTCATATGAAATGTAACATCGAATTCAATGTGTCAGTTACACAAATTATAATACGTTTTTTCACATTTTGAACAGACTGTGTAGTAAAAAGCGGTATTTTTTAATCAAAAAAAAGTTATTTATGAGGGGTGTTTCAACTATTTAAATAAAATCTACAAATTCTTTACGATTTGTGACGATGTTATTTCAAATGCTTTCCAATAAATAATAAAAATATGCATGTGCATATTTTTACCAACTCGTTCAATATACATTATGTCAAGTTCAATAGTTTTATTGATACGAAAAAAAATTTTATTAACATATAACATATGATTCTTGTTTAAAAATAACAAAGTATTATGTTGATATCGACTTGAATAATTCCGATGAAAAAAATTTGCTTTGTATATGAACAATGAAATTTTTTTCGAATGAATGAAATTTTTTTATGTGCATAGTGAAATATGGTGAATAATTTTTTTATATCAAAATAGAATTTCATTTTTCAGAATAGAGAAGTTGCTCATAGTGCATATGAATATAAGAAAATAAAAATTTTTTTTTTAAACATTCATTTGAAAAAACATTAATTAATTGAAATAATGAATGTTAGAGTGTAAAGAGATAGTGACTTGGACTTTGAAAAAAAAAAAATACTCCTTACTCATATCAATAAAAGAAATTATAATATTTCAAAGTGATATTCAATACAGAATAAAAATCAAAGACGAAGAAAATAAACTTTTAATGTTAGATTATTTATCGTTGTGGATTGGTTGAAAAGAAAATTTAGAAATCAGAGAAATTCGTTATTCTGATATTTTATCGATAAAATTTAAAAAATACTAAATATTTTGCCTGAAAAAATTAAACTTTTTGCATTATTTTAAGTTTTGCCAAATAAGGTATGCTTTCTTAATAATATTTATCAATTTCACTTGATTTAGCGGTGCAATTGTTCATAAACAAAATCGAAAATTCAAATCATTTTCTGTTAAATATCAGTAAAATACAAGAACATACAAAAAAAGTTTCTTCGACTAATGCAAACAAATAATTGAATGATGAAGATAAAACAAAAAAGGCCCAAAACTATGTGTTTGAAAATATAAGATTTTAGTTTTTGTGACTGTAACAATTTTGAAACAGAAAATTTTGTTGCGAAAATTTTCTAATGTGATAATTCTTGGAGTTTTTAGAAACATACTTCAAGTTCGGGTTAATATCACTTTTATATAATCGTAATTGATAAATCAATTTCGAAATTAAGCTTCGCTTACATACGAAAAATTCAATTAAATTCCCGAATAGGATTTTTGAATGAAAAGTTAACTATGATTAAAACTTTTACATACCAAAAGTTTTTTGTAAAAATCTAGTAAAAGTACTCAATTAAGAAATTCCTTGAATTTTCATTTTGAAATCCAATCGAAAGCAATAAAAATACCGATAGAAAATTTCCAGCAACGAATACCACACTCAGTGGTTCTTTTTTTTCCTCCAACCCTTGAAATTCACGAAAATACACTAGTTATATTTTCAACGTTGTCAAGAACGTTATTCTCTCGATTCGCGTACATGTGAAAATCAAATTTTCAAGCAAAAGCGTTTCTTGAAGTCATACATGCATGAAGTTCAGTGCCGCAATTCACGTTGTAAGACATTATAAAATGAATTATGGGTTATGCTATTCTACGGTAGGTACTATTGTAGCACTTGCGAGAGAATAATAATTTTGAAATATTGTTTATGGGCGCGTCAAATGGCCCAGTGTTTTCATCGTAGTTTGGCTTTTTGCACATTGTTTTTCGCACTTCCTAAATTGCGGCGCCAAGAACGTTGGCTGAGCTTTTATATTTTTCTTTCACAGTCACGTAATAATTGTAACACTGCACAGAAAAAATTATATTTTATTTTGCAAAATTAGTTTGGCAAAATTCAGCCGTGATTCGAACGTTTCAGATTTTTTTTTATTTTAATAAATATTTAAAATTTCATTTATGTCAGAATAAAATGCAGATGACGTTTAACCAGATATTCAAACTGATCAAATCTTCTATGATTTCCTCTCAAGGTCAACCTATATGAAACAAAATTGATTTTTTTTTAACTTTTCGGCAAAAAAGCTACGATTTCAAGGAAAAAATCCCTGCACTTCGCACATGTCGCCAAAGTTACATGGCGATGCACAAGGGTGATATATCCGGTGTGCATCCATATGCAGATGCCCATTGATATGACAACATTTACATACTGCATATTCGCTCTGGGCCATATACTCGCACAGCAATTCCCTATTGTTAGCTTTCGGCCACCAGTGTGTTTGATTGACATTATTGGTCGGCCCGCTGACACCAGATTACATTTCTATTTGCATACATTCCCGAGCGTTTGGTCCCCCACGAGGATCTGCTTTTTCTCCATTTTTTTCCGTTCTTCCCTTGGCGTCCTTTTGTTTCCGATTCCGCATAATCAATTACGCCGCGGCAATTATTCTACCGCTCATTAATGCGAAATGGAATTTTCTCTGCACATTTTTCATATTGCTCGTGAAAAATCGCGCGTAGAATTAATGAACGTCAGTTTCGAATGGGAACGATGTGTTCGAGCCGAGGGAAAAATTGCGGCCTTATGTCGGATGTTTGAGGATTTACAGGGGAATTTTTATGGGTTATTGAGCAGTGACTTGGGATGAATTCGTGGATTTTAAATGTTGTTCATGGTCATGTGTGATTTTTCAATTATTTATATTTATTTGAGACATAAAAAACATAAAAGTTGAGAAATTAAAACATGAATTTTTTATATCTATTGATCCTCTTGGCATTCGAGTTTGCCCCTTCATTAAAAATTCCCTAGTAACATCCTTGAACCAATGTGAGCTGCGGTGCAAATTCCGACTATTCGCAAGTTGAAGAACTCAATTCCCAAACGCAACAAGTGAATCGTGAGCGCAACTGAGCATCCCTCGAGCGCACGTACACAATCGTTCAACGTAAACCGCATTCACAATCACGATCATTGTAAACGCGTTTGTAAGGTATTTTCAGAGGAAAAGCTCGCTCTTTTACGTGATGTAACGCGATGGGTTTTCAATGAAAGAAAACGTGCTTGTGATGAAAAAGTAACTACTTACCTTATCACTGAAAAAAGGTTCTATAAGTAGCATTTCTAAAGCATCCATACAACAAATTCCAAAAAGCAAAGTTTTAAGTACTTTGCTTTTTGAAAAACTATTTTTGGTTGTTTATGTTTAAGAATGCTAAGATAAAATTTTTTTCTCTATAAATATTCTGAGAAAGGTCATAAAACAAAAGAGCTTTCAAGTGATGATACCCAAATCGAAAAAGGAAATCAGTCGAAATTTTTTTCAAACGAAAGTCACTCAAAAGCCATAAACCAAAGCAGCGCTCGAAGCACGTTTAATCCGACGTAATCTTCGAGCACTTCATTTATCGGGTCCATTAACCTCACTTAAATTTTACGCAAGCATAAAGAAACGAGCACAAGCGAGAGTCGATGGTATTTTTTAACCGATAAATTTATATTACATCTGGCAATAACGACGCTGTCAAATAAATGCAGGCAGGGGCATATATTGTTGTTCATAATGCAGTGTGCTGAAGGTTTTATTGGAGAAGCAAGTTTGCACTTGCCGCGACTCAAAATAACCGTTCCATATTTACGCGCTCCGCGGCTCCCTCGCTTTTCTCCTTTTGCTCGTGGCGACGTCAAAAATTGCAAAATTCTATTATTTTAATTGCCTCTGACGTTGACTTTTATGTCGTGAAACGCTGGGGCAACGCAAACATTGGGATCGTTTTCAAAGGGGAGGAACAATGGAAACGTAATGGGCTTTTTTGTGGATTAGGTTTTTACTGATTTTCATGCAGGATAAAAGCACTTGCAACTATGATTTTGGTTTTTGCTTTTTGGAAAGTTATAAAAAAAAAGTTTGAGTTTGTCATATGTTTGTCTTTTTTTATAAGTCTTCTAATACTTTATTTTAGTGTATCAATGGAAAAATATGTAACGGAAATTCCGTACACATCGAAATCATGTAATCCAAAATGAACTCATTGTTCGACAACACCTGGACGACAGTGTGAACCGAGGAAAGTTTCCCATGAAACGGCGCGGGCATAATTAATATCTTCGGTAGCCGAGCGATTAATCGGCTCCCTTTTTCTTTTTTCATTTTTCTCGTTCGTGCGAGCTGGCAAAAGCCCACGGAAATCCTTGCGCGTTAATATTCGCGGCCGCGTATCATTGTGCGTGGTTACGGACGTATCGCGCATATTTCACGCACGACGAGGCCGCTGATAAAAGGTCGACCACAATGAGCCCGTGAGCCTTGACACGCGCCCTTTTGTCCTGCGTCCCCATTGTTGCTTTGCGCTTTTAACCACTTCATCGGCGTCGAAAACGCTTTACGGTTTTATTAAAATTGGGGTTTTTGCAAGGGAAGGGGTAAGGGGGAGGGGTGGAAGATTTTTGATACTTAAAGAGTCTAAAAATGTAAAAATGAACGAGGATGCTATCGGTTTTAGGTAGCTAAGGGTAGATATTACAAAATGCGGGAAAAACAAATTTCTTTGGTATGAATACAACAGAAAAAGTATCGATAATGGTGAAAATGCGTTGTTTTCATTTTTTACGTCCAATTTTTTTTATTTCAAGAAGTTTTGAATAAATAAAAAATTCTTAATTTTTTAATTATGACGATTCTATCGTCAAATCATATAAAATGTGAGATTCATAAACTTCCAAAATATCGATAGCTTGAATTTTAGATTTCAACATTCGGGATAAAAATTTTCTGACGATTTCAATACGGACCAATTTGTGTCATTATTCTAAACTTTATGGAAAAAAATAGATATTCATGTTGAATTACTATTTTTCAACAATGAGAAATAACATTCAAATAGATGTTTTTTATTTTTAGAGACGATTTTTTTTTACATTTCAGAAATATTGAAACGGATGAAAAATTCTAATTTTTCACCATTGAGTTTTAAAAGTCAAATCATGTGATATAAACTTATTTTACCATTTAATGTTATTGCATTAAAAATCATTTATTTTGAGATTGCTGTGAATTCGAAAAAAAGTGTAATGAGAAAGGTTCAAAAGCCTAAACTTTTAAATAGAAACATTTAAGTAGAAAATTTTAATACAATTACATTCTGAGCCAATTCTTCCCAAATCTCAAATAGTTATTAATAAAGTAGAGACTGGAATTGAATTTCTGTTTTTCAACAATAGAAAAATTGATAAAAGTAGCAAATTGCCTACAAATATACAAAATTTTTCCGATTTTCAAACTATTCCTTCAATATAGTACCTATAACATTAAGCAATTGTTTATACTTTATTACATTATATGTACGTATAATATTATTATATTTTTGTATTTTATTGTGGCTCTTAGCATTAAATTATTTCCTTTTCATATACTATGATAAATTGACGAAAATCATTCATGGACAAATATTTTTTTTTATGATATCAACAAATCGTTAAGGCCTTTTTAATATAAATGCTAAGGAATACAAAACAAACAAACAAACAAACAAACAAATAAACTTTTTTAATATTTCCTACATAATGCAGGAAATATGCGACAAAAATTTTCAAGCATAGTCTAACTTCTTGGTTTTTCCAAAAGTTATTGTAAGCATTAATAAAACAAACCAAAATATTGCAAAACTACTTTGCAACTGTGTTCAAGAGGTTTTATACCATTTATTTCTCATAATAATTTTTGTGTCACAAAATATTTTCTAAATTTGGTTGCACAGTGGTATATGTAAGTTTTATTTTATTTATTTCATATAATACTTCAGCTAATGAAAGTTTTTGAGTTTCCAGTAAAATTCCAGTGAAATTTTGAAATAAAAATTTGAAAATCCTTTCATTGAATACAGAAGAAATACTGTCCGTGTAAAACGTGATCTTGCTGAAAATAAAACCCAAAATGTAAGTAAAAACTTAACTACAAAATAAAAATTTATACACAATTAATCTTTTCAAATAGAATAGAAATCGTATTTTTCATGAACTTTTTATTTATCAATTTCAGATACTCGAAAGAAAATATTTCAAAAATGCAATACCTTGACTCCTTCACTTTTTTTTTGAAAAAACTTCTGTCAGCGAATTTTCCTTATATTTCCCACATACCTTAGAAAATATGCGAAAAAATGTCTATCAGTACTATAACTTCTTCATAAGAATTTTATTGCAAACATCTCGGAAATAAACCAAAATATGTAATACCATCTACTTTTGACAAATATTTCTATCCGAAAATATTTTCCAAAATTGGCTGCACATTGTTAACTGTGAATTTCATTGGTCCCGAATCCGATATTCCGGGGATATACCGTTCGTCCGATAACCGCGATTTCATGCACCGCGAACGAAAATAGCGGCTTGCGCCCGGAGTCATTAACGCGCGTTCGTAATACCTCGTATTTGCGCAGGTGTAATTCCGTAGCGACGCGTCGCGTGGGCGCGTGTGTGTACGTGGGCGCGCGTGAACCAGCTGTAGACGGCCTGTCGCCGTTGCACTATCATTTTTTTCAATACGGATGATACGCTGTAATTCCGCTCGTGCGATAACGCGGAATTGTTAGACTGCGGAATTATCGCGCTGAGGCTATTAATGCACGGTAATTATTTCCCTGGCACGACACATAAAGCTAGCACAGAAATTACGAGAGATAGTTTCGAGATGTAAGGTTTTTTTGTTCTATCATCACATGAAAAATTGCACGTATAATATTTATGGACGACATTATATTATATATTGATGTGACATAGATATATTGGTATAAAATTGTTAATAATAATAATAGAAAAAAAAATTAATTAAAAGAGCCACACCAAGTCTGAATTGTTGCAATTTTATTTAACAGTTTATTCTAGAATTTGTCCATATTGCTTGTGGATTTCTTCTCGACAAAAATTCAAATAGCTCATTTCGTCTAGAATGCTGATTTAGAGAATGTCATAATAAGCGTTTCAAAATGATGTTGAGTGTACTTGTGTACTATGTCAAATGCAGACATTACATAACTTTTCATTGAGTGTATGACCACAGTACAGTGCACTTCCGAGATGAGTTAGGTTACATAACAACGTCTCTTCAATTATAGTTCTTACGGTTACGAAGCTCTGAAATCTCGAGAATAATAGAATTGACATTAAGCCATACGTTTTAGTGATTTCAGACGACTCTGGCTCATTTTGATCGTTACGTAAATTTATTTCAGTACAATCAAACATCGTGAATCCTAAATAAAAATGAAGTACAAATATGTTTTGTGAATTAAAGTTGTGCATATAGAAAAAATAGTATATAATAGGTTAGTAACTTGAATGACAAGAAATTTATCGCAACATTTCTAACAAGTTTAAGTAAGGTGTAAAACACATCAGAAAATTTTTAATATTATTTACAACAATCATTCATCCATATAGATTTTCATAGAAATTGTATAAATTTAAACTATTTTGTAAAATCTTCAGAGAAGAATTGGTTATCATTACACCAAGCACGAATTCCTGAACCCACAACGTCCGAAAGATTCATGATGACTGTCAGATATTCCAAAAAACCAAACCCACCACAAAACAACAATTTTCAACTTTTGACTCCACGGCTTTCCATCTCAGTAACTTACCATAAAAAGTAAGCAGAGCGAATCGTAATTCCTTCTTAAATAAATCACAACCCCTTAAAAAAAGCATTCAAAATATTTTTCACCGACATTTATATCGATCAAAAACCCGGCTTTGGTGTATTCGAAAATTTTTTTTTGCTGTGAAAAAACTTTGGTCCCTATTGACATGCAAAACTTGAGCGGTTTCTCACATCAGCGAGCGTAAACGAAAGCGTCAGTCGCAATAGAAGCAGCGCCTTGTTCGCGCTCCCGATTCACGCCCCGAATTTGCATCGCCGTATCATTAGCATTGGCTCAAATCACTCGGCGAAACAACTTCGCGACGTATGAGTTATTGCAGAAAGGGTTGAATTATGTGGCGAATTATTCGAGCGTTAGATTTATACCGCGTCGCCGGCTGCACCGGAGTCGAGTGATATTAATTACTGGCCGGCAAAAAGTCATCGGGCGGATTCCATCACCGCATTAGCCGCAGCGTGACAAACGACCGGAATTATTCCGAAGAGCTAAGTCTCAGACAATGAACGCCAAAGAAGGTTATTGTCATTCGAAAAAATTTCGTTCTTTCGGTTTTTCAATTTACAGCGACAATTTTTTTTACGAATAATATATTTGTGAGAACATTGATGATTATTTTCAAGTTAAGTTTTCATCATTTTCAAGTTGCAATTTCAAGGTATTTGACTATTCTAAATTAGAAGACAAATCTGAACCATTACACAAAGGAAAAGATCATGTACGAAAAAGCCCTTATTTTCCAAGGCTTTGGGAGTGTAAAATATTTATGAGGCACAGCGATATGTGTGAATTATACGCGGATGCGATTATACGGTGTCAGTGCCGTATAAACCCGGGTACCCTGATTTTCGTCCGTGGGGTATTATTACGCCGACAATGCCGTGGCCAGCTTGGGGTTGAAATCCGACTCTCGCGCATCATAATAGAGACGCGTGCGGCTTTGCCTGCCATTTAAATGTACTGTAATTACACGTGCCTCCTACTAGATTCGATAAATGTCCATTGGGCGACGTATTCTTTGACGCGAGTGATTGCCGGTTGCGGCAGCACGATTCTCTCTGATCCCAAATCTCCGAGTCGCACACGCCGATGACAGTGAAATTTTCAAATCGGACTTTTTATACGTGGTCACGTGTGTTAGTACATGAAGCTTGTACTTAATCCTTTAGGAAAAAAAAGGGGATTAACGAGAGATAGATCGTTTTTTATTGAGTGTCGAAATTCGTTGAGTAGTTTGAATGACATATATTGTTAATTTGTGTTGAAAAATGGATTTTACTATATCATCAAGGAACGTAATGGCAATACAGGGAATATCAAGTTTTACAAGTTTGAGAAAAAAAATACGTAAATTTACAAAAAAAATTATTCAGCAACGAAATCGTGACAAAGAATTTAAATTCTAATAAATATGTCCAGCTTAGGTCGAGTTAAAAAAAACTAATTAATTTGAATTTCGTTTCTTTCTTTTTTTAAATGAATTCACTGCAAAGTTATAGTCTAAAAGAGAAGGAAGAAATGAAAAAATGAGAATATACAGGGTGTCCCAAAGTCAACAATCAATATTTCAGGGGCTTATAGTTTATGAAATTCTAAGACGAATTTCCCTTAGCCATTTTTCACAAAACTCGAAATCAACAAAGATACTCGAGTTTGAAATTTCACCAATAAACGCGCTCTTACGAGGAGTGGGGGTAAAAACCACAAACAAAAATTTACCGAAATTTTCTGCTTATTTTTCTGAATACAAAAATCCTTTGCAGTTTTTCAAAAAACTTAAAACCAAAAAAGATATTCGATTTTTAAATCCGAGAAATCTGATTGGTTAAAACTTTCAACTCTAATATCTTTTTTGAATTTGAATTTTGTGAAAAGTGGCAAAGGACTTTTCGACTCAAAAAAATATAGACAAAATTATAGTAAATTTTGGTTCGTGGTTTTTACCCCCACTCCTCGTAAGAGCACGTTTATTGGTGAAATTTCAATATCGAATATCTGTGTTGATTTTGAGTTTTGTGAAAAATGGCAAAGGAAAATTCGTCTTAGAATTTCTTATACTACAAATCCCTGAAATATTGATTGTTGATTTCGGGACACCCTGTATAATAACCAAAGATGGTATAAGGGCCCTTTTGCTGAGAAAAGGGCGAGAAAAGGGCCCTTATGCAGAAGTAACATAAGGGCCCTTTTCTCGCGGATCGTCACATATACTGCTTTGCAGTAATTACAGTACACAGTAGGATTGTTAAATTCAAAATTTTTCGGCGAATTTACAACAATAAAAGTTTTCATCACATGACTTAAAATAAATTTATTTTACTGAGTTACTTGTAAATAATAATCTACTGAACTATATTAAGTCATGCATCACTGACAGACATAACATCAAACTGTTTTACAAATTGAGTCCTCATTGAAGTTTTCCGTTGACTAATTATTTGTCGATGAATTCTGCTCATCAACTTGTTTTATTTATTTTACAGAACTGCTTGAAATGATCCATATACGTACACTACTGACAGACTCGTTATTGATCTATTCTACTATATTATGCTACATTACAGTATTTCACTGCCTCACTATTCATTGACAAATTCTACTAGTTTACTTGTCCATCTTGTACTACCGTATTACTGTAAAATATTATTATGCATCACTGATAGATCGATCTTTAGTTCTCATAATAATTAATTCTTTGCAAATTTTTCTTATCTTCTAGTTATTATCAATCCACTGAGTTATTCTAACATACATTACTGATGGATTTATTTAGATTATAATTGAAGTACTTCCTTGTTCGACTATTTGTTGATGTGTTCTACTGATAAACTTGTCCTTTTCAGTCGACTGACTTGATAAAAATACTTCTGATACATCAATGTCTAAGAAATACTGATACATCAATGTCTATGAATGTAGACAAAACATCAAAAATTCCTAAATCTAAATAATTAGTTAGTGACAATCTTGTTTTTTTTTTCTTTTTTTTTATGTACTTGGAATAGTCTATTGTAAAACTTGAATTTATTTAAACAAATTTATCATTCTGATTTCCAAGGTCAGTGATTTTGTTTTTGTGTAGAAACTTGAAGAAAAAATTTGTAGGTTTTAAAATATATTGGTCAATATTCAGTATAAAAAATTAAATTTGATATTTTGTCTATTTCCTTTAAAATGAATTAAACGCCTTTTCACTTTCATTTTTGTTTATTTCTTATATGAAAAGAAAATCATATTACTATCAAAACAATGTAAACATTGTGAATATCTTCAGAGAAAATAACTATCTCAACTACAAAACTTGTAATAAAACATATTAGTCTATATTTAAAAAAAAAATTATAATTCCACTATTTACTTCAAAATGAATGACACGCCTTTTCATTTTCATTTTTAATATTTTCTTATATGAAAAGAAAATCATACCTATATCAAAACAATTTGAACATTGTGAATATCTTCAGGGAAAATAACTATCTCAACTACTAAATTTGTACTTTTTCCGAAAAAAAAATTTTTTTACAATAAACGACATACTGACTTTTTTGAAGAAATATCATTTCTGAAACTCTCAAAACACACATAAAATCCAGTAAATAATTTGATCGCTTTCTTAAACCTAAAGAAAAAAAAATACCCATAACTTTCATACGGAATCCCTTCTATACCTTTTCCCATAAAGATCTACTCCCTTAATTAACCGAAACACCTCATCTTCCCCCGTGCTATTCAATTTATCGAAAATGTTTGTTCCCTCCCTCTCCATTCAGGATTCTCCGGCTAATTGGATCGGTCTAATTTTAATGACCGTAAAGAATTCGCCGTTCGCACGGGAAAATATCCTCGGAGTTTCGGGGATAACGCGATTCAATTTTCCGAAGTGTTCCTACGAGCGACAGACAACGGGAGAGCCCATCGATGGCCGCCGGGGAATCCCCGCGCGACGCCGTTAAAGCTACGGCGGAAGCTCGGTCGGACGTTGGCGAGTTCAACGGGGGTTCATTTTCAGTCGGCGAAACTTGGCCCGTAATTACTTGGCCGGGCGATTAGCTCCAGCAAGTTGGCCGGAGCGATGAAAACCCGAAGAACGGCCAAGTTTCGTCGGGCGAAACGATCGCGCTCGCACCTGACGACGCCCGATGGGGCCGTCGCTCCGGGCACCAAACTGTCTGGATTTTTATCCTCTGGGATATCGTTCGGGATCGAATTACCGGGGATTTTCAGGAGTTTCCAGGAGCTCACTTTTTCGCGTACTATGCAGCTTTGTTTGGTAAAATGTCGAGCGTTCATTAAGGGGGATTCAATTTTTTGAATATTTTTCTTCTCAGCAAGTATTATAAATATTGTAAGAATGTTTTGTTTATTCAAAAGTGCATATCAAGTCCTGCAATGTTAATTTTTTAAATAGTAATACAATGTAAAGTAACTGTTATAAACAATAATGATTGACGATGTGCGCTCTGAACATGGGGTACAGTCTCCTGGCAACAGTAATAATGATCTAAAACAGCAAAACTAATTTTTTTTAATAAATTAATGTAATTTTTACACCTTGATGGAGTAAAAATCATTAGTTTGTTAAAAAAAATTTTTTCAGGTCAGTTGAGGGCAAAAAATCTCGAATATTTCGCGATTTTCAGTAAAAATGCGAATAAATTTATCATTTTTTGTTTCTATCGAGATCGAATCCTGTGAAGGTGTAAAATAGACGTTCAATTATAATAAAAAAAAATGTTCATAACAGTTATTTGGGATTGTATTACTATGAAAAAATTAATCTAGCAGGTCTTAATATGCACTTTTAAATGGAACTTACAGTGCAGTTTATGTATACATTTTTTACACTCCAATATATAGTATTATATCAATTTCAAATAATTAAATATGTTTTTACAATTATTATTCATGGAAATTTCCAAAACTCAGTGATTTTTACGTAAACTAAGTAATATTGAAACTACTGAAATCACTTTTTCTTTATAATCAAGCCACGGAAAAATAACAAATACAGATTGTTGACTCGTTGTCTTCATACGAATATAAAGCTACTACTAACTGTCTAGCCAAAACACACTGCAAACTGCAAAAGTAATATTTATTTTCATACGAAAACGTATACTGTACGTAAAATTCAGAAACAGATACGACGAATATTTTTTCTAACCCTAGGCAACCTTTATAATCCGTTCAATTTTTACGCAAACACGAGAAAATGCAGTGCTCCGAACAAAAACCACGCATCCCCTCATATTTCGAGCCGGATGAACTTTCAATACGACCGAAGATTTCGTTATAACGAGAAACGAACCGAAAATTGCTCGTTTGTGGAAAGCCTCGATACGCTGCATTTTAAAATGACTGAAAAATCCACCCCAAATCATCAACAAGCGAAAAAAGCGTTTTTTTATCGGATGAAAATTTGATCGCATCCGATCCGAACGACACTAATTCTTCTATTTATATGATAATTTACGTCCTTTCAACCAATCAGTCTCGAATGCATTTTCGGCACTTTTGTTTGGATATGAGTAAATTTTCCATTGTTATAAAATGTTTGAAGGCAATAAAAATTACATAAACATCGTAGCAGAATATCTAAGTGAAACATAATCTAAAAAATATCCAAGATTTTCATTGACACTTTTGCAGTGTTATTTGAATTTTATTTCTTAGGACGCATTCAGCTGCTCACACAAAGAGTGAAAAATCGATTTTCTACTTTGAGATTGACTTTATTTTTATTTTCGTTTAGAGTTCTTTTTAAAATTAAAACTGCTTTTTATCACAGCTGACTTATCTTGGGCAAAAAGTGAAAAAAGGAAGAGAGGAAAGATCGAGTCGTCGCCCGCACCCTCTGGGAATGGAGGAAAAAAATACGAGCACGCGTGGCAGGGATCGATTGATCCGCTACACGTGTCGTCGTGCCGCAATTAGCGCGCTTGACTGACGTGAGGGAGCATTATTTACGGAAGATTTTAAGCGGTCAGCCGATATGATGGAACCCCTTATATTATGTATTTTCTGAAGCGCACCTTGTGACATGGGTTTGAGCAATTTTTATGAGGCTTTAGTTGATTTTTTTTATTCTTGATTATGAAACCAGTAACGATCGAAGGAAAAATTTTATGACCCGCAAAAAAAAATTTGGACCAACCAACAAAAGCGTAGTTATTTAGGTTGCTTAAGGTTTTCATTTGTTATCCATTTTCTGAACTCGCTGAAAATGGTTAAAATAATCAAATTCAAGTAATTGATTATTATGAATATGTCAATACCTTTTTTTCCGTGAAAAAATTTCTCACCATTTGGCATTAAAATATGTTGTGAATCAAATAATCGACTTTTCAGAATTCTCAATAAATACGTTTGGAATTCAAAGCACAGCATATTTTTCAACTATTATGTTAAAGTTTATATAATTCGTTTTTCTTATGTTCAGCAATGAAAATTCAAATATGAATGTGCAAACTTCAGGTAACAAATCAGAATAATATTACAAGACTTATTTTGTTTCAATTTTGTTTCTTTTTATTTTCTAGAAAACCCTATTCAAAAGTTAAAAAAAATTGCTACGATATCAATATTAAGATGATTACATGACTTTAAGTAACTCAGTTCTTAGATTTTGAAAAATCTTTCATACTTTTCAATATTTACATGAAACTTCTGTTATAAATCAATTCATTTTGTTCCAAACGAATTTTTTTCAAAAACTTTGTATTCTAGAAAATATTTCTGTCCACGAAAAGTTTCTGAGCAATAAACGTTTATTTCTTTCAATCTTCACTGATTTTCCGCCCCGGAAACGTTTCCGTCGTGACGTGGAAATTAAAACTCAATCTAAGGCGATCGCAATTTCCCGTCCCCGTATTGCATTCTAGAGACTCGTGTTATTGCTAAGTTCCCGACTCCGGCGCCTTCTTGGGAGCTACACCCGAGGTGCCGGGTATCCTAGGACTCGTCCCATGTAAACAAAGCCACGGTTTGCCGAACAAACTCGTTCCAAGAACAACAATTCGTCCCCTACATAACAATTATATGCTTAACAAAACAGGCGTTATGGGTCAGTTTTTTAAGCCAAAATATTTTCATCATTATAGAGATTAATAAATACAAAGAAGTGAAATTAATTGATTTGAAATAAAAAAGAATTTTGTTTGGGAATCCCCACTAAGAAAAAACAATAAAAAATACAGTAAAGTTTTTTTTATTGTTGATAAGTTTAATTTTTTTATGTAGTTTTTCATTTCGTTTTTCTTACTGTAATTCGTGAAAGTAAATAAGTCATGAATGATCTAAAAATTATAATGATAACAGTAAGATAATAGTACATCAATCCACAGATTTCCATATAAATTTTTATGGGCATCGAAATTTAAATAAATGATCCACTTTTCGTCATTTTGCTTTTTTTCGATAGGGATACCGTAAAAAAAGTCGTTTGAAAAATCCATGAAAAGATGAAACTTATTTCATGTATTCAAAACTCCTAGTAATCGTCAGATTCACATCAAGTCATGATCGATACTCCCGGGAAAAACGCAAGCCAATTTCCGCGATTCGTTGGTTGCACTGAATGATTCAATGCATCCTCGATGAACCGCTCGCGCGAAATTGAATTAGTAATTACTCGGCATCCATCGCGATGAAATAACAAATTCTGCAATAAGTTGCGTTCTAATTACACGCGCTTTCATGTTCATGATTGACGAATTAGTTCCATTTATGATCGCGCACTCGCCGAAAGCGCCGTGTTTTCGCTCTCCGCCCATCCAAAATTCGATGAGTGATGGACGGCTTGAAAGCGGGCCATGAGTGGATGAAAATTTGCATTGTCTTTTTATCCGCTAATAACCAGGAGTTGATAATTGCAGAGTGATGTTCATGAAATTCGGGGAGATCGCGGCGAAAAGTGTTGGGAATGACGCGTTTCTAGAAACAAGGACAATGAAACTGTAATTGCTTCATTTATGAAACATTCGTATTAAAGTTTGATAAGTGTCTGTCGGAGTTCTGGAAATGGATAAATTGAAAATCGATTGTGTAATTTTAGTTACATACAAGAAAGGTGAAATAAAAAAAATTTGAATTTGGTGCTCAACTTTTAAAATCGAGTTCTTGAATCTGATTAGAATTAATTTTGATCGAGTTTTATAGTGATTAATACTCAGCAAATAATATATTATAATAATACAATTTTTGCTACTCATATTCAAGAAAGTGTAGAATTAGGAAATATTTGATGATTTAAAAAATTTGCAATGGAATACAATTTTTAATATAAACAAGTTGTGGAAAGTTAAAATTTGTAATTGACATATTTGAACACTTGCATTGGAACACTCTTACTTATGAAGTCTTGAATTATATACCTAATTATGTAATTAATTCCTACAACTACCATAAACATGTATATCATATTTGTCATATGATCAAAGATATACAGTTCAATATTTCATATTAAAAAAAATAACTAAAAAAGCCAACGCTTTTTTTGACGAAATGAACCACGAATTTCCGAGTTGAACACTTTTACGATTTTAACTAATACCTTCAGAATAAATTTTTGTGTTTTTTTTTCTTTGTAAAATATTATATCTCGTAACTGTAGTAACTTCATTGAAATAAACGAGCTACTTTCAGAAAATATCGAAAAAATAGATAACGATCGCAACAAATTGTAGAAAATACCAGTTTCGATAATAATAAATGAATCGAATTTCATATGAAAATTACTGAGTTGAGCAATTCGAGTAAAACATGAACCAACTTTCACATTATTTCACTATAAATGTAAACTCATGAATACAGAGTCTGGATTATAATAACACATCATATTATACCGCGATTTTGTGTAACGAGTATTATCCTAGATAAACTTAAGCACTGTTCAATATGCGTTCTAAAACACTTAAGGCTACAGCTCACAGGCCTTTCATTATCAATATTATTTCACCAGGAAACTGTTATTTTGCTAGACTGAAATTTAAAAATGACTTTCCTGTTCGTCGATTGAAAATAAATTTTCTTTTATCGTATTTCTTGTGTCATAAGTGACATATATCTCACTTTTTGAATTGTGAATATGGTATAAGTAAACTATTTTTAAATAGCAACAACTTGTTTCAGAAATTTCAGAAATTTTCCAAATAAATAATGAATAATTTGAAATACGATAAAGTTTGTTGAAAATTTTTAAACAAAGCGAACCTTGAAAATATTTAAAATTGCAGGTTATATGAAAACCTAAGAAATGTATTAAATAATTCACATGTTGCATATTTGAATTTAACCCTTCAACAAATACAGAAACCTACATTTTTTAAATTATTTTTTCATCGTTTGGAGCCAAAAAGAATAATGAACTCATTTTATGTTTCACAATTTTCAGCTTTCGGCCTTTTATTTGGCCATCATCAGGAAACTACCCTAACATGAAAGAAATCTTTTATTTCTTATTTATAATCATAAATATCTCATGACAAATTTTACTATACTTTCATAATATCCTTATGACGCATTTCTGCTTTTCTTAGGAAAAATGAAGTCAGTTTCTTTGATTTTTATTCAAAAAGTAAGACACACCATACACTAATCACAAGTAACTCAGATCTCAATCCAAAATTCCTCTATTCACTCTCAACTCACTTTTGGAAAACCAAATCGACCCTCAACCTGCAACCCCTTTTGATTAAAAACAATCCCGCGACGTCCGAATATGGCCGTGGCCAAAGTGGCGAATCACCGAAGGGATTAATTTGAAGGGCCCACCCTACGCCGGCGCCATATACATTACTTATACGAATAATCTTATTCTATTAGTACGACATTATTTTCCACAAGCGACATCAAAGAGGATTGCGCCGGCATTGTGTAACTGCGATAATTCCTCCTTATTGGGGGCAAAAAGGGACCTCGGCTTACCACACCCCAAAGTGCCGAAACAAATCCCGCCGAATTGAAACCGATGCGAAGAAACCCGTCGCTTTTTTTCCTGTCGACAAAAGAGGGGGATGAAATGACTGTGCCGAGCTAATCCAGCGCATGAAAAATGCCGCGCAGGTGAACGCTGCTCGAGCCAAGTGCTAACCCTCCAAAACAAACAGGTGGATGCACGCGAAAAAGTGATTTTGGCTGGACAGGGATGATTTCCTCAGTTTAGGATATCTTTTTCTGTAATGGATGGATATATAATAGGAGTTTGAGTTGTAAGAAAATTATTGTTTTTTCCCGAAATGCATAAAACAGTAATTTGTCGATTAGGTTCACTTGAATTTTGATTGTTTCAACTGGTTTTTCATGTAAAAACTACTCAAGTTGATGTTTGAACGTAAGGAACTGCTAAAAATAGTTTGGAAGTAATTCATGAAAATATAGGAGATTCATAAAAATACCCACAAGCTATCGATGACAGTAAATTTTTGTCCCATATACTGATAAAAATATCTATCTGGAGTTATCAATTTTTCATGATTTATTAGTGGAGGAAACTATCTAGAGAAAACTAGATTTTGATGAATAAAGCGAGTATAAATGCATAATCTTCAGCAATACCTTTTTTTGACTGATTAAAATTAATGAAGATGATAATATACCAGAATCTATTTTTTCCCTTTACAAATTGATATAATCCAACTTTTAAAATATGAAAGTCAACTATTTCTAAATAAAAATGTTCGTCTATTTGTAAGTCAAACTCAACAATTGATATTGTAAATCTTTAACCTTCATCTAGTGAAATCGCCTATGTCAAGTAATTAAATTTTTATTATTTATATCACTTAAGTGTGATAATTTACTATTATTTATCTTCCTGTTATGAAAATCAGTCAATTGTTACTCGGAAATCCTCAGAACTGACAATTTTAGAATGCAAGAGTGTGCTTTCCTAAATAAGCTTAATGGTGTCGAGCAAAAGGCCTAATTTGTCATGCAAATGACACTTTTTAAAAAGTTTTACTCCGAAGAAGAATAAAAAACTTTTATGTAATAAAAATAGTTATAATGAAAGTAACGATCACGTATACTACAGGAAAATATCGAATATCATATAAAAAATTTATAACTAAAGAACGATTAATCATGCATCAACATTAAGTAATGATTCATTTTAAATGAAAAGTTCAAAATTGAGACATTACTTTAAGTTCTATGTATGTACTCCAATAAAGTTGAAAAAAATGTATAAAAAAAATTTTTAAGAAAATATTGGAAAAAATGATCATTATCTACATTTATGTAATATATGTATGTATAATTCAATGATTTTAATTTATTAATGAATTTAAGTGATATTGAAAAAAAAAACTTATTTGTGATATTATTACAATAATAACGATAATAATATAATTAATATGAAATGCAATCATTAATAGAGTATTGAATTTGTCTAATATTATGATTTTTTTATTATATTACATAAATTATATTGAATTGGGCTGTAGTTATATAAAATTTAAATGATAAAATAGAAAAAGAGAGAATGAATGATTTATACAATATTATGATATTCTTAAATATAAGAAGAAAAAGTGAATATATTTCAGACTGATGGTATTTAACTCAAAGCGTAATTTGTTATGCAAATGGCATTTATTAACATAGTTTTACTCTACAGGAGAATATAAATTGTCTTTGAATCATAATTATAATGCCTGTAATAATAATAATAATAATAATAATAATAATAATAATAATAATAATAATAATAATAATAATAATAATAATAATAATAATAATAATAATAATAATAATCGTAAAGATAATTAAAAAAAAAATCTAGTATAGTATATTAGGATACACAATAATTATATGAAAAAGTTTATAACTGAAATACATTCAATTATGTATCAACAATTATTGTATATTTATTAAAAAAAAATTATATATGAATTTATACATTCTGCATGATCATATATAATCATAAAAAATAGCAGAAAAAAATGTATGGAAAAAATATTATAAAAAATAATAATAAAAAAACATTATTATCTACATCTATACTAATATATATATTCGCAATTACATGATTTTTATTCATTTAATAATTATAGAGATATTTGAAAATGAAATATACAATTTTTATAATAATATAAGCAAAACAATACTTAAATTAGTTATCATGAAATTAACTCATATACGCAATCGTGCATTATTATTATTATTATGTGTTTTTTTTATTTTATAATATTAATTATAGTAAATTTGTGTATCCTAATGTAAAAAAATAACAAATTTAGCAGAGAAAATATGAAATATATAAAATAAAATATTTATAATCATAAAAAGAAGTAGAAGTTTTCCAAACCCAGGTTCCAATCCCAGGTTCCTCCAAAAAACGTGTGTATTTTCTTTTTAATTCCTTTTATTGTTAAAAAATACTTCAAAATTAAACTTTTCACAGATAAAAGTACACACATTGAACGACTAAAACAATTTTTTTTTAATTTTTTTTCATAATGGCGGCTCTGAAAACAGTTCGTCAACTTTTTTGGTGGTTTTCATCATTTCTTGGAAACGAATCATCTGAAAGCAAAAAGCAAAACAGTTTCATATTCTAAATTAAAATGGTTATGGTCCGAACTACAACCAAAAATATTTATTGTTACTTAAAAAAGTTATAAATAATTAAAGGTTAAAAAAAAGTCAAAAATTAAAAAATCCGCTATTTTGTTTTTTTCTCAGTGGAAATGTTTCATTGTAGTTTCGATCATAGCCAATTCGATACAGAATATAAAACTGTTTTGCTTTTTGCTTTCAGATGATTCGTTTCCAAGAAATCGTGTAAACCAGTAACAAATCGGTCGAGTTTAAACAGCAATTTTCGGAGCCGCCATAATAAATAAAAAAAAAAAAGAAAAATGTTTTTGAGTAGTTTAAGATATGTACAATAATCTGTAATAAGTTTTATTTTGAAATATTGTTTGAACAATAAATGGAATCAAAAATAAAAAAATACTTTTTTGGAGAAACCTGGCCTTAACGAAAAATGCTTTCATGCTAGAAATAAATATCATTCCTTATTTCGAAAAACACCAAAATATAATAAAAAAAACTTTTTTCTGACTTTCATACCAAATCATGATATGAAACAAGTCACTCATAAAGTTTTCATTGCCCAAACCCAATTAAATCTTCGTCACTATTTCGAATACCACGATCATTGTGTTGACCGACTCTAGGTTATGTACGATACAGGATATACAGTATGTATACACACATACTGAGGTCCACGTGAACGTGTTGGAGAGCTAATTGTCTTTTGCTGTCAGTTGCACCCCACTTGGTCCTGTCTATACCACACGCCCCTTCGGGCTAGGCCATGGCTTTCCGCACCACCTCCCATCCCCTTTAACTTATCGGAGCACACACCCTAAATTATACGCCAGAGAGGATAAAATAATTACATGCCAGTCTTTCACCTCTCGATATTATCCACTTCGTGCGATCTTATTTGAACAGTGTCGTACGTGCATTAGCCGCCATGACCTCTCGACCCATACGGAATCAGCCATCCGAACGCCTCCAATTTTTTCGACATTGTCAGCGTGATTTTTATGAAAGCTCGGCCCGTGATTTTCAGACCGTGGGCAATTAACGAAAGTGTTTCGCTGGTTGAAATAATAATGGGATCGCTTTCCCGAGTGTTTGGCCCAAGTTGCGAGAACATCTCGACTCGCCTGTCTCTAGGATAACACTGGAGGGTGTTCAGTTTATGGCGAATCGGAATAAGCTCGTCTGGGGATTTTTACCTTTAGAGGTTGATTATATTCCAGTTTGATACAGAATGTGGATGTAAATATAACTGATTTTTGAAGAATTGAAGTAACTATTTGAGGGTAATGTGATTTCCATTCATTAAATATACATTCTTATTGCTTTACATATAATATTTTTGTGATCATAATAGACATTTGCTCTGTGTCATCAAAGGTTGTAAAAATTGTTGAAAAATTACTGTTCAACAAAATTGATAAAAAAAATAAAGTTCCACCTCGTAACTCAAAAATGCTCCATCCAAATCCCCAATAAAATTTATAAACTAATCCTACTTTCAATTACCCTTCTTCCCTCACCTCCAGAAACACATTTCTCAAAAGTAATGAAATTCAATGAAATGAATTTTCATCCTCCCAAATAACCGACATATTTCATCCGCCGCCTATTCATTCCCAGCCCCATGAAGAGCGATACAAAGTACCGCGAATACTTTGTAGTTACCTCATACCATTAAACCGGTGGCGGTGGAAAAATGTCAAACAACCCTCTAAAACTTTCAATCGGCGAATCTCGCGACGCTTCACAAAAGGATTTCGCAACAGACAGTCACCCCTCCCCACCCTCTTTTCCACCCCCTAATCCAAAGTAGATGATTATGGTTTCACGTGACTGTATCAAGGTCGTAATATCACACATATGGTACAAAAGGTTGATATGATGCTTTGGTGTTGAATTTAAAATTCGTTATTGTATGACAAAAGACAGTTTGACATTGCTTAAGAAATAAAGTTCCAGCGAGATAACGTAAAAAAACGTGAAAATTCCACAAAAGTTTCAGAAAAATAACCGGCAACTAAAAAAAAATCTCATCAATATCACAAAAGGCGTAATAGAAACTACCCCAACCTATATAATAACAATGAAATTTCGATAAAGTGGAAGAGATTCCCTAAACACCGAAAGCGTCCGAATTTAAATGCAAAAACGGGCAAGGGAGAGAACACATCAAGCGTGGCGATAAGTTGACGGCAACTATCCTATATACCCCTTCCATTTGCATATCTGCGTGTCTCATCGCACGTCAGGCTACGGCGTATATGCATATGCGCAATCAGGATCACATCTAGCACGTGACAATTAATGCTCCGAAGCACAACTTTAATTTTATATATGCTGTAAGGATGGCCGCTAAGCCGAGGTTTTATTTCAGAATACATTGACGTTGACTGGCGTGACGATTTTCATCGGTCTTCGAATATTTTCCAACTACTCATGCAGCTCATAACCTTTTACTTCATAATTAAGTTGATGGTAAATAAGAAAATATTGGAAGAAAAGAGTAAAAAAAAAAAGAATTTTTCCCATAATATGTACAAATAAATGCACTTCGTCAGTAACCTATGTTATTTTTCCCAAACTCTTGGCTCGTATTTTTCTGCTCCTTTTCACGGGTAATTTACTATACAAAAACAAAAATAACAATTCAAAAATAAATGATGATAAACCAGTGAAAAATTAGAGATAATGTTAATTTTATTTAAATAATTGTTCTTTTTACATTATAGTCATGCAACATGTGTCTTGGAGGTTTTTTTTATGGAAAAGAATAAAATTTTTCGTCGGATGGGAGGAAAAAGTATGAGAAATTAGGGATATTCCTTTTTTACTAAACCGGGCACGTGCATGTAATCCTCCTTGGTATCCTTGTCATATTTTATTGGCACGCAATCGTCGTTATCTTGGTCCCACGTATCGTCGGCCAAACACGATACTCGCGGGTAATCTACGCCACCTGGAACATTACAAATCACTTGTTAGCATTTCCCCTTTTTATTCGGTTGTTATCTCTTAATGTACAAGAGAAGGGGAAGAGGCAATCGCATCCGGTTCCTTGAAGGGAAAAAAACAATTTTACTTATTTCATAAAATTCTGCAATGAGTGAATTCAGGTGAAATTTAGAGGACATTACATGTAAAACCAGGTCCAATCCCCTTCCAGAATTATTATAAAAAAATATTTTTTTCATATCAAAATCAAAAAACATCATGAAAATATTATTAAAAATACAAAATGTGATAGTAACAGACAAAGAAATCATAAATGAAGGAAAAAAGAATATAAATTATTTAATATGTCTTAAATGAAATCAAAAGGATGTCGATGCATTCAAGTAAGTTTTCGAAGATAAAAAAAATCGAAATAAAAATTTTTTTATTGTTCATGCACTTTATTTTTGTTCTTTAAAATTTTCCTGATTTCTCAATCTATTTGAGTCAATTACAGAAATATGAAAAACAAATTTTTTTTTTCAAGCCTACCGCCTTTTATTGGTCCCTCATTAAGTCTAATAAAATATCAAAAGTTTATATTACAACTCACTGACGTTATTTTACGCACGAAAGTATGAAAATGGGATATAAGAATATTGTCTCCTTGATGAGGGCACAATAAAAGACCGAAAACTTGAAAGGAAGAAACAATAAAAAGATTCTTTTTTTTTTTAAAAAAGTAAAAAAAAGAGTAATATTATTCCTGGTCTTAAAAGAATTTTTTGAATAAATCATGTTATTATAAATTAATTCTTATTTATTATTATATTATCATAATTATTATAACAATTTAATTAATTTAATCATGTTATACTTATTTTGAAAAGAATTCTAGTCATGAATTTTCAGCTAGTATGTATAACGTAGCGAATGAAAAATTGAGAAATAAGTTTATTCCAGTGAATTATAGAACGAAATTACAATGTACTGAAATAATTAAAATCTGAAAATGTTTGTGCCTAAAGTATTGAATACTAGGAATCTGCATTAGAATCCATTAAAATACATGGAGTTCTTTTGAATCGTACAAAGTCTGAAAAAAAAAAAATTCAAAATTATGAAATGTTATGGAAAACTGATTCAAGAACATTTTTAGCCAATGCCTACGATCTGTAAAATCTTAAACTGTGAAACATCAAGTTTTAAGAAGCCTATACAGCAATCTTCAATATTTCTCCAAATCCATAACAAAATTTTCACAATTCTACTTAATTTCTAAATACTGAAAAGACTTAAAAAATGAAAAAATATAAAACATGACAAATCTTTATATGTTCTAGCAATTTTTTTGGAATCCTATGAAATTGCTGGAAATAAATCGATTGTGAATTCTAGTTCATAAAACTTTTCAGTTCTATACAGAAATTTTTAAAACACTCTAAAATGTCATAAATATTATAAAAATATGAAAAATAACAATAATTCATAACATTTAAGATGTATGTAGATATAATTTCCTCGAAAAGTTTAAAAACTTTAAATACTATACCACATAAAAGCTTTTTAGATATATACATAGAAATTCATGTAAAACGAGTGAAATTTTTAAATATATTGTTGTTGGAAAAAAATAGGAAAAAACTGAAAAATACCGAAAATCTGTATTAAAAATACTTTTTACAGTAAAAATCAATTCAAACACTCAAACTTTCAAAATTTTGATAGTAGAGCATAAAATTATAGAAAAATCTATAAAACGATTTTAAAAAATACTAGAAATATATATAATCACCAGAAAATTATACAAAATCTCATGCATATTGTAGAATACGAAAATTCTCGAAATTACAGAAATACTTTTAATATGTGTTATCATAGTTTTCTTGGAATTCTACAATAATATTCGAATTTTATAGAAGTTCACTTCCTGAAGTGACGAATTCAAGCAAGCGAAACTGAAATCTATAATGATATCAGAAAATCTTTAAAGTTCCATAGTACCTAAAGAATCATAAAAAATACTAAAAGTACTTTATTATAAAAATGCAAAACTTACATTTAATGAACACAAAAAAAAAATAAGCGACTGTTGTACCCAAAGTAGTAAAAATTTCAAATCTCGCAGGAAATATATATTTATCGAAAAACCCCTGCCAGAAACTTGTTTTTCCAACGATTTTATACAAACACGAATTTCCATTCCTCACATTGTGCACTGCACACGGAGAGAAATTTCTGGTTACAGCAACCATTGATTTAGTAAAATATGAGCTCACCAAAGTTTTAGGCAGTACAACCAAAACTTAAGGTATGATTACGAAATTATTGGTTATTGCAACTTAAGGATCAGTCATTAAAATTCAGCATTAGTTCCTGTAACTGAAGCTCTAGTTATCATAACCAAAGTTTTAGTTGTAGGAACCAAAACTTTAGTAAGTCCGTATTTCACTAAATCACTGGTTGCTGTAACCAAACCATTTCTCTCAGTTCACGAAATCCACACACTGTAGAAACACCCAACTAACCAGGATCTCTTCCCCTTAAATTTCTTCTCTCCTCGCCACCTCCAGTCCTATGTTCACCAACCCTCTTCAGCAGCATATCCAAAACATGGAATCCGCGCTGCTGAACCTCGTTAAGTCGAAATCCCCTCCGCCCCCCGAAATTACCACCCCCGAAAACCCCCGGATCC
The DNA here is from genome assembly GCA_030522825.1 of Platygaster orseoliae. NCBI lineage: Eukaryota > Metazoa > Arthropoda > Insecta > Hymenoptera > Platygastridae > Platygaster > Platygaster orseoliae. Next base: position 12,862 of record JAPYZL010006698.1, on the reverse strand, counting down.
GCGGTCCTCAGAGGCACCGCGCAAACTGACACTCGAGGCCTCGCTACGCTCATCGGCACGAGATACAGCAGATTATCGCACATGATGAAGATTCTCCGCTGGTTATGGCAGGGCTTTGATGTGCAGGAGAATGCAGCCCGTTTCGAATCTCGTAAAGGAGACAGTGGCTGCAACAATGGCGGCTCGCTTCTTTGACGAATCGGCAGAGGACCTGGCAAAGACGCCGCAGAAGCCATATCCGACCCGGCCAATTTCGCGGGGCTCGGAATCTGCGGGTATACGACGTCGTTCGACCATTAAGTATACGCCGAACACTTAATATCCAGGAGAACGCGACGTTTTGAGGGGGGCTTAGTCGGTATTAGAGATAAGATTTTATGCCAGCTCACCTGATTCCGCGATGAGATCATCCAGGTTGATAAGAATCCAGGGCGTTGTTTGCTATGGGGCAAGGCGGGCCCCGGAGATGTGGGACTTCTTGAGACTCGAGCACCGAGAGCTGGAACCAGAGAAGAGATTTCTTGGGGCACGGAAGAAACGAGCTACTGCTGTGAAATTAAATTTGATGGAAGTAGGTTGTGTCAAAATACACAGAAAAAAAAGGATTTAGAATCATAGTCTGAAAAATGACAAAAACAGTCTTTTTTGGTAAAGAGTGGCTCACTCGATTTCCGTCAAATAAATATCATGTAAAATGCAGGACCTCCAATTTTCATGAAAATCACAACGCCACTTTCCTTTCTGAGTAACAAAGAGTACGTTCAAAACAGCGATATCACCTCATTGTTTATTTACTCTTTTTCGAGTTGAATGTACCCTCAAATGTCAAAAGTTAACGATTGCACTAAATGCAAGCCCGAGAGTAAATACGCGCTGGACGATGACATGTATCACAATCCCTTCAACCCTTTGTTATGAAAACTCCCCATCAAACGAACGATTTTAGTTGTTCAAGGTATCGATTATATCGATTATATTCGTAATCGATTATATTTATTGTAATTAGAGTTTTTCATCGCTTTTGTTAGAAGGAAATGAGATTAAATTGCATGGCAATTAAAAATTCACATGGGTACGAAGTGATATTCAGCGTTATTTATTTTTCATTTACAACATTGTTTAGGCAATAAAATTTTTTAATTTCGAATATATTTTTGATGTTTTTTTATTATGTATAAAATTATATATCTTTTAACTTTATTATTATAAAGAAATATATATTTTATTATTACATATATATGATAATTATACCTATATAATAATATTTTTAAATCAATTTCGTAAGCCCTACAAACTGTCGAAAATGTCGAGTCTTCCACTGTCAAAACTCTCGCAATATACCAAACTGTAGTAACCCCTATATTTCCAAACAAACATGATTTCATCACTAACCACAGCTCATGCAGTTCTACCACAAGTAATTTTCACATCAAGTCCACGTTAGAAATGAGAAGAAAAAAAAAGGAAAAGAAACAGCCTCTCGAGTTCGTCACATCCGCTCGGTCTTTTCAAACCGCGGGTAATGATAACATTGATAACGGCGACCGAGCCCGCGGAGAGCGACGTACAACGTTATTATGCAAAGACCCCGTCCTACCTTTAAGGGCGGGATAGGGAGTGGGCTGGAGTGGGCCGTCGAGCGTAAGGTGACGCGCGACCTTACGCGAAGCGTAACGGGAGCTATTCGAGAGTAAGAGGAAGACGCCACGTCTGCTGGAGTGGGGGTAATGGAATTACGTACGCTCTTTATGTCTTTACGATTAATTTATTCCAGAGTCGGGTGCGCGCACAATCCCATTATCTTTTAGCTATTCGAAAGTCGGCGAGAAGCGCGGAATCGCTCATTTTGAGGGAAGTGCGTAGTAATGTAGTAATTGTTGAAATATTTGGGGAGTTGGGGGAAGTGAAGAAGAACCTCTTGAAAGTCGTTGCAGGTTTATGGAAGAATGTGAGAAGCATTTGGAATTCATGTCTTGTGTGAGAGAAAAAAGGATGGTGTTTTACTGAAGTTTTTTTATTGCTTTTCGTTAATTGTTGTTGAAAATGTTGACTTCTATGAGAGGTGTGTATATCGATATTTCCCTGTTTTAGAAGATATTTGTTTTAAAGTTATTTATTATTTTTCATCATTTTTTAGTATTCATTTTTCATTTTTTCCACTTTAACTGAACTAAATTTCGCTATATACTAGAAACGGAAAAAACACAGTTCCTCGGTACACAATGTACTATTGCGTAAGTCATAATTTTTCTCCAAAATCTAACTCAAACCTGAATATCCTGCATCCAGCTTCGGTTCCTCGTAAATCAAAGCGTTATCCAGGGTCGCGGATTGTTGCTTCGCGGCGCCGAGGCGATCGATGCACATTATTTCGCATGGTATTGGCTGCGCCACATCGAGGACCGGATGATCCGGCATCATCATAGTGCTTATTGCCCCATATCCCGAAACGCTCTGGCTGAATTGCAGAACGACGCCTTTGGAATCGTGGCAGACCATGTCGCAGGGCTGGCGCACCTCCGGCAACCCCGTTTTATCGCGCGTGAAGAGATTCGCGAGGTCGACAACGCGGAACTTCTCCAAGTCCAATGATATTAGATCCAGGTCATTCGCGGCGTTCCCCGACGCGTCTCGGTAAGTCCCCGACAGGAGTTTCGTGAAAGCCGCGTTTATCTTGGCCTGAAATCCGTCAGGGGAGCGGAATATTGCGGAGCTTTCGCTGGCGTAAGTCAGTGGAAGGTACAGACGAGCTGGGCTTTGAGGGTCGGGCGCCTTTCTGGTGATGCGATGCTTTAGGGGAAATGGAATGTCCTCGTCGGTGTCCTGTAATTTTGGGGATCAACAAATTTGCAGTTTCGGGATTTCGAGAGTTTCGGGGGAGGTTGAATTGGGGCTTGAAGAAAAGTGTTTTGGTGTTTCGGAATTAGCTTTTGAATTTGTTGTTTGTGAAAGAATGATTATTTGATGATTGGGTGTGATAGAATGTGTTTGCTGAGATGCTGTTTGTAGAAATTTATGAGCGGTCATTGAAGATAGATAATTTTATTTAGGACATCTTTGTCCACAGTTTGAATTAATGTATATCATTTAGTTTGATCAAATTAAAACAAGACGTCAGATTTAAATCTTATTAAGGTAGTAATTTAATGATTTAAGGTTTGTTAAGAAATGCAAGAATGATGACTTTAAGAGACTTAGATCCATTTGACTAAAAATGGACAATTCAAAGTAACGAATCTGAAAAAAAACATTTTTTTTTTTTTTTTTTTATAATACCGGAAAGTCACTCATTTTATAGACTTTTTGAGGACACTATTTTGAAAAATTATGTTAATAACAATTACACAATAACATTGTTACCTGTATAGAATAAGTCAGAATATACAACTAGACATGATGGATAACTAAAGAAAGCAATTAAAACTATCGAAATTATTGAAAATTGTAGTGAATAACCAGACTGGAAAACAATAGAAAACGATTGAATTATATGTTATTATTCATATATATTATAATTCATGGTAAAATTTAAAAAATCTTGTAAATTGATATAAAATGATAGTTTATCAAGGTATGATTATCAAATTATCATAATTGGAATAAATAGAAACCTGTTCAAGAACGTACTAAATGTCAATGAGCAATCGAGAAACTTGCGGAAATGATAAGAAATCGTAGAATACAAAGAGGATTGAAAAAATAAATATACTAAAAATCATTATTAAAAATTCATCGAAAATAGCAGATATTAGTGTAAAAGTCCTAATAAAGATGGTCGTAACATCGTGGAAATATCATTGTCACGATAACCAACTTTTACAAGCTTATTTAAGGATTAAATGAAAAAAATTGTCCAACAATATAGTAAGCTACACCTCTCTAGTCAGTGTATGAAAAATTAAAAAACAATTTTCAAATCATTCAAACGAAATTCTACGAAATTTAAAAATAGAAAAATTTGAAGTATATAAGTTTAATTAGAGTAAAAATTGAATACAACAATATTGAAGTTTCACTTCCAGATCAACTAAAAAACTTTAGATACTGACTTAAATCTATCCATCAAAATCTTTTTCATTTCAGTGAAATCAAGCATTGTATAAAAATCATTCAAATCATTTTCTAAATTTTTATTACTTACATAAACGAGCTTTACTGAGGGACGTGCTTTCTTTTTAATTTTATTTCCAAAAGTACTATTTCCCAAGTTTCTCGGGAAAAAGAATAATTCATTTTCTTTTTTTTTTTCAGATAACTGTAATATTCTTTCTTAATTTAAATTTTTGATTCAGAATCATAGTTAAATTTGATATATTTTAATTTCATTGAATGTTGACAAAAAAATGTGTAGTTGCAATATAGGCAGATCTAATTTTTTAAAATGTATTTCATTATAATTACATTATTATCAATATTCTGTCAGCGATTATTATATAAGTTCGGAAAATCAAATCCATATCACGTGAAGAAGGAATAGCCTTCAGAGCTTCCACCCTCGGCAATATGTTACAAAAAACGTACCCGAGGAAAAAGTATCTCATTTTTGCGCGAATATCTCCATTCCTCGTAACTGTCTAATGATTTCAACGTTTCGGTAAAAGATTTCAGATCCTCGGCGCGTTCTTTATCAGGAAATACGAATCGCTCCCGGTCTCTTTTATTATTTCCTTCATGGGATGAAAGCGGCGTTTCACTTCGATCATGGCTAGCAGACGTCATAAAGCCCAAAGTATCGGATGACACATTTCGAATTTCGGAATCCAATCCCAATGTTGTTGGAAAAGTATCATGGCTCTTCCTCTCTGAAAGCATGAATCGTACGAGTAATTGTTAGCGGATTGTATGCACCGAAAATTCAAATTATGTGGTTTGAAAATTTTTTTTTAAACTTTCCGAAAATTGAAAAATCCTTTCCCGACATAAAAATCTGATGGAAATTGTATTTTACACTAACAAACATCACCTACCTTCCTTGTGATAATACTCCGACGATTCACGCAGATGATTTCTCGGCCCTTTGTTCCCTTGGCCGCCGAAAAGACGGAAAAATCCCCCGTTGTGATTGTTCAAGTAATAAACAAGATTCTCGGGATTCGCGGGGCACCTCGGGTACTGCCTGTAGCAGACGACGGAGTTCCTCCGATTACTGAATCCTAGTAACGCGGCCCTCGCGAAATCCAGAATCGCTGTCGTACCGAAGGGATTTAATGAGCCGAAAAATCTGCAAGTCGAGGATTACGTTTCCGTAAATAAAACAGCGGAGACGGATGAATGAACTTGTGTCAGGCCCGTTGCATGTGCGCTCACCCGAAAAGTGCGTTACTCCCGAAATTGATTAAGGACGGAGTTTGGCCGGATTTGTAATTCAAAGTCCGGCCAGACGGAATGACGCCCGTAGCGGCCTCGCATAGAATGCGTGGAATGCACTTGAGATCGTCGTGACGGGAAATGGAGGTCAGTATATCGAAAAGGCCAGATAGATTGGGCAACCCTTCTGGGCGTTTGCTCAGAATTTGCGGCTGGAAGAATGTGGAAGTCAATTAGGGTTTAATTGAATTTGTGGCGGAACTTAGTTTCTGTGGTTTTGAAGTAATTCGATTTTTTTGGAATGTCATGTGTGGTGATTGTGAAGATTGGAGTATACGAAAAAAAAGGATTTGCTAGAGCAGCAAAAAGATGTGCTGTTTCAATATACTTTGACAGGAGAATATTTTTGCAGTAGTAGCTTTTTTTTGTTGACAGAGTACAATAAATAGGAATAAGATTCTATTGCATAGTAATTTGGTCTGATGGGGAAAAATATTTGTTGACGCTTTTTGGTCATACCACGAATCCTTTTTTTTCCATGTAGAATTTATTTTAAGATTGTTGGACAGTGATTTTCCTGTGATTAGTAAAACTTCATAAAATTGTGACAGGCATTGAATATTATTATCTCAACAAATTAGGGTTTTTTTTCCAACAAAAACTGAAAATAGTAATTGTATGAGCTTTGATTAACGCTTTCATCTTTTGAGATACTCAACTTTATTTTTTTAATAAAATTTATAAGATCTGCTAAAGTTTCTATTAAAAAATAACGAGATATTTCGAATGATACGGTGCAGAGGGATTCGTATATTATATTGAATTTATTTATTTAATGATATCATTATTTTTATGACAAAATGATAACTATTCTCTAAATTAGCAAATATTCAGGAATCGTGTACGTAAGAAAATTATTTTTAGAGAAAAATAGACTTAGAAAAAAGTTTACTTAAAAAAGAAAGGATTTGAAAAAGCGGTTTTTCACAAATAATAAGGTTGATAGATAATAATTGAAATTATATTCAAGGCCAATCTTGTCATTCACGGTAAGTTCATGACTGATTTATGTCAGCACAAAAGTTTTTTCATCTTCAGTAAATTCTAAATGTATATTTTGGTAGATAGACGCTTTGAAGTTCCATTAGTGAAAGTTCCAACAGTTAGATCATAAAAAAAAGAAAGCTGTACTGATTTCTCATTTTTTCTAAGGCACTTAATTAAGAGGTGTTTTGCATTTTCAAATCATTAATGTATTCTTCCTGTCAATGACTTGTTTATATGCTAGAGAATGTACTATTTTTATTTTTTGCTTTTTTTCCTGTATTTTAAGAACAAGAGACTTTCTCATAAATATTTTCTTTAAAATTCAGTTTACCGTAACACTTATATATATATTTTAAGAAAATTTTATTGTGCGCAAGGTATTTTGTTAGAAATATAAGTCTTAACTGTACAAATTTTTCTTTTTTCTTTTCAATGATACCAGTTTTGGTAATGTTCTTAAATACTGATTTGAAATTGAGTCTAATTGGAGCTACTTACAATCTAATTCTTGGCACAAATGTGATTGTTTATTACTTTTTTTTAAAACTCATCTCACCTGCAAATAACTCGTTGACGCATCCAAAAACTTGTCGTTTTGTACAGACTGAGCAAACTTTGGGTACGCTTCAACTTCTATCGATTCTTCAGATTTTTTATCTTCATTCTGAGATCTTAGTTTCAATATGTTTCCAAATGCGTCTTCAAGACAACTGTTGGAAACAAAAACGAAAACACATTTTCTACAATGACATTTTTTTACAATGTTTTTTTTCTGCAATCATTATTTATCGATTTAGTCATACCACTTTTTACATTTCATTTATTATTTTCCGAAATGTATAAATACTTTTTATGTTTTTCAGATTTATATGTAACAAAAAACAGTATCAAGTATATTTAAAATGATATGATTTTGAGTCCATGTTTTCTTATTCTACAATTAAAATTATGTTATAATCTTGTAAATAATGGAAAAAATTAACTGTAATAACAATATGGTAGAATTTTCGAAAACATTTATTTAAAGTTTAAACCCACTTGATGACTGATGATTTCGAAAAGAGCAAATTTATTATTATAATACATTAGTAAAAAATAGTAATCATGGAAATATTTCACAAAAATATTGAAAATATACAGATACTTCAAAGTTTACTCCATCGTGAAATATTTCGAAAATATTTTCATTGTAAAAGGCTTACTGTCAAATATTTCAAATAATTCTCTTGAATTTAAAGTATTTTAAATTTCAAGTTTCTCTGAATTCGCAAAACCTGTCCAAGTTAAGAGCAAAATTTCAGATCTTTGATAATAAGCAAAGCGGTAAAAAAGTTTGATTCAGCCTCAATATTTTTTAAATAGTGTATCTCCCAAATGTATTCATTCTCTCACTTATTTACAAAAAAAAAGGTTAATTTCGAACAATATGTCAAAGCTGAGTTAGTTTTGTGAATTTCATCTCCTGATCAACCATCCCTCAGAACAACTCAACTCCCTACTCAACTTGCCGGAAGCCTTTAAAAACAAGCGCCCTTACCGCACAAGATCCAATGCGTCGTAAGTCCTCCAGGATCTCTCGAAGTGACAGGAATCACCCAATCCTTGCACTGACGCCAAATTCATTTTCAAGGTCACCGTCAAAAGGGCCACGCACAGCCATCGCTCGGAAACCCTTGCAATCACCATTTTCGCGGTAGAACCTCCTCGTTTCACCTCCGCTGGCGCCGTTCTTACATAATTCCAGCTCGGCTAATCGACGTGGAATTATTTCTTCCCGCGATTTCCTTGATCGCCTCTCGTTATCTCGATCGTAAATCCCAGGAATTCCAGGTTTTACGAGCTACTCGCTCGTGGAACACTATAGACTATTTCGGCGATTGCACGAGACTGACCTCGGAGGTTCCGGGTCTTGCTGCTAAATAGAACGGCGTGGGCACCCAAGACTCTCTCTCTTCTTCGGTGGATGTGGAGTACACATTTCACTCGAGCAAACTTTCGAATATGGAAAACATTTTTGTTTTTCTTTGTTCTTACACAGAAGAAAAAAGATTTGCTGTATCAGCAGAAAGATGTGCTGTTTCAACACAACTTGACTGAACGGATTTTTTTCGAAGCAGTAGCTTTTTTTTGTTGACCTAATAAATCGATTTTGTTGCTGTGGTAGCAAAAAAATTTGTCGAGGCAAAAAAAAGGCGTTTAATGTCGTAGATATACCGATAGAAAAATTTAACATTTGATTTCGCGAATATCTTGGAATTCTAGACGTCAAGGGCGTTTTATAATTTGAAAATGATCGGTAAGTTATCAATCGAAATTTTGAAAATTTAAGGTCTTATGGCAAAACAAGGCCATATTATTTATAAACACTTTGTTCTTGGAAATGTACGTAAATAATTTTATTTTAATGATTGGTATATAGGTAACAAGTCATGCTACACATCGATTAAAACCAATTGTCAGCCACAACAAAGTTTATGTACAAAACATGATTTTTTCATTAAAATAAAAAAAATATGATTCTATTTATGATAGAAACCAAAAAACCAAAAAAATTTGAGCCGTCGACACATTTGAAAAATTCGACCACAAAATATTCTTCTCTATATATCATAGACTTAACATATGAAATCATAAAGAAACAACTATTGCATTTTGACCCAAGAGAACAACATAGTAGAAGAACTTTCTCTGGACAAAAATAAAAACTATCTTCCGTAATGCCCGGAATGCACTGTACATTGCCAAACACGAATCCCACACATTGTTACTTATTGTCACAAATGGTCACACATGGTCACATCCAAGACGATCCATAAAATCTCTTCTATCATTCAATCAGTTGCTTCTAAATCCACGCATCCTCGACCCCTCTTCGCAAGCTGCCTACAAAGTCTTAGGCTGCCGATGATATCCCCCAAAAACACGCTCAGCAAGTAGTTTTCCTTCATAGGATCCGGCGAAGATTTGTACTGGCTGAAAGGAAAAAATTCCCACGAATTAAACCGATCCACGAAATAAAAAAACTCGACTCCGGTATAAAGCGGATCGGCTTAAGAGATTGTTTGTCCCGAAACGCACGAGAAAAAAAAAGTAATACCCATTAGAGCTTTTATCTTGTCTTTGTGTTCCGCCTGTATTTAGTGTAAGCTCTCGCGGGAAAAGGAAAAGCGCACTCAAATCTGCGCGAAACGTATTTCGAACCTGTGGGCTGATTGGGATTTAAGGGGACTTTGGCCTCATTAGGTGGGGCGTAGAGGACCAAGATCGGAGTGCGTTTTCCCATTCAATTCAATTAGCGGCGCCGATCAAGTTCCGGTTTGAGAAAGTTTCGGTGTCCCGCGGCATTTTCGGGCTTTTTGACGGGTAGAGTTGCTTGCGAAATTAATCACCTGAAAATTGCGCTCCAGTCCGGTTGGTGTTCCTGCCGCCTGCGCTTGAGAGCCCTCTCGGCGTACTTGGAACATGTTCTCTCGTAGATGCAGACGTTGTTTCCTAGTTCGCTGACGAGCTTTTTCTCGACCTCGCTAATGTCGAGGATGTCTTCGTCCTGAGATGTTGGGAGGGATGATCTTTTGGCTCTGCTGGTATATGTTTCTGGGGATGAGAATCGAAGTGATTTGATATGGGTATTAGAATGAAAATGGAATAATGTAATTGACGGAAATCTTTATTCTTGAACTGCTTCGTTAATAACAATAGGAATAAAGAAATCTATAATTGATCAGTGAAGCTATACTTTACAATTTTATTGCATTATCGATATTTCAATCCTTATTGATACTTTTGAAGATCCTTAAAAACAAATGAAAAAAAAAAACAAGAAAACTTAACTTACGAAAAGAATTTTCAATAATAATCTAACAAACTTACATTCTTGATAAAAGTTGTTCTTTCAAAAAGTTATCGCCAAGTTAACGATCATGAAAACTAATGTTGGTCTAGAAAAAACATTGATGAGTAAATTAATAATGGAAATACAATTTAATTTTGGTAGTTTTTCAATGATTTTAAGTTTTCCAACTAATATTCCAAAAAGAAAGTGGAAATTTATCGTTTTCTCAAAAATGTTCACAATAAATATAATATCAAATACCATGTATGTAGTATTCTACAAATTTTCGAAACAATTCCATTATTTTCCTATTTTTGAATATTTTTGAATTCCACATATACAACAAATTTTAAAATTTTTCCATAAATTTTAATTCTTTTCCGATTCTCACGGAATTGTTTTTTTTTTTTTTTTGAGATTTACCAAAAAAATGTAAAATCTTGAAAAAACAAATTCGACGAAGCCCTTAACAAGGAATTTTCTAAACATGTCTATACACTAGTGATTTTGATTCTTATAAGAAATGGCAAAGTTCTTATAACAATTTAAAATTTCTTACAAGGTCGACTTTAAAAAATTCAAATAGGAAAAAAACTTTTTATAATAACCAGTGACACTTTAAAAGAAATTTCAAATTTTTTATAAGAAAATATTTAAGTCTCGTAAATTTGTTATGAACTGGAATTTTTATAAAATAAATTGTTTATAAACATTTCTACAGGAAATACATTTTTATACGACAAGTTTTTATTACAAGAATCTGTAAAGTTCGACCTTTTTTTAAAATGTCGAATTGTATCGTCGGTGATTTAATGAATTTTTCTGTCGACGATTTTTAGGAGTTTCGCTGAATTTGCTATTTTGAGATTTTAAATCATTGATGGTAAATTAAGAAAAAAAAATTCTCGTGTGATTTTTCAACGTTGTAAACTTTGTGAACATCTTAAACTTTTAAGGTTTTTTCCTGATTTTTAAATACTTAAATAAATTTTTAGATTTATACTTAAATACAAAAAACTTTATGTATTCCCCCCCCCCCCCAAAAAAAAAATGATAATGAACACAATTCTCAAAGTTTGAAAATATTATCTAAAATTGTACAAATGATTATATTTTTTAAATTGATTGACAATCTTCAAATTTTTTGAAGTGTCAGAATTTCAAAAATTCATCAAGTTCTCAAAATAATACAACTTTTTCAAAGTTTCCAAATTCTGTGAAAAATTCATTCTCCTCGTACTAATTATCAGGAATCAATTATTATAATTTTCGAAACTTGTAAAATTTTGTAATGTCAAATTCAAAAAATCACAATCTTGCATTTAGCAAGAAAATATATAATAACACAAAATATTTTTACGATTTCTCAACATTTGATAAATGTATAAATTATTTCCATTTTTTTGGATGCATAAACAATGTCTAAGAATTTCGATATTTGTCAATGCTAAACAAATTTTCAAAATTCCACGCTTAGACAGTAACAACAATTTTAAATAGTTCATAAAATTTAAAATATGTGATATTTCAATACTTTTCTAGTTTTTTGGATTTTTTTAGTAAGTCAGATAAAATTTGCCTCAACTAACATAAAAAAAGAATTTTTAACACAGCTTACAAAATTTTTGAATTTTTTTTCATTTTCTACATATTTTTCAAATTCACAGAATTACTGATAGTATTTGAAATCATAAATAATGTACAAATAAATACTGTTAAAAATTTTCAAATGTATCATAAAGAATCGAAATATACCGAATCGTTTTGAAATTTGCTTCACTTATGAAACCGTAGAGAATTTCATATTTCTTTGCCAGATTTTTATCGAAAAATGAATGAATCTCATGCATATTTTAGAGAAATATTATGACATATGCAAACTACAATAATTTTGATGGTTTCTGAAATTCATATAAGTGACTTTTTTAAATATAGTTAACTTGACTTTGTTACCGAAAACTCATCATCATACATATTATAAAGAAATATGTAAAAAAACACAACGCTTCCCAATATTTAATATCCCAATTCCTACCCACCCAAAAAATCGAGTTTTCAACTTTTTTTTTCGTTTTCAATTCGTACACACGTTTAAAACAGTTTCGCAATGCTTGGATATCAAATCAAATAAATGAAAACGTTGAAAAAATCGATGAAAAGAGTGACTGCACGAACTTGAAAGAATACAATGTTTTGTCATGATAGCTCTCCACCGGTAAAAAAAAGTAAACGCACGAGTTTAGAAGCCTAAAAATAGAAGTATAAGGTAGCTTTTTTAAATTCTGAAAAACGTGGTTTCACTTACGTGGATTGAGAGAATAAGCGAGCTTCTTGACAAAGTTGGCAATGCGCACCGAAAGGATGATAACAGGGAAACCCACGAGCTGCACCGGCAGCTCGAAAGCGGGTTCCTGCGGATTAGACGCCGCCGTTACATATGTCAATGTCAGCGCGCAACCGAGCAACACGAATACTCTCGACATCCTCATCCTTTTTTTGTATTCCTTTTGTTTTATCTGAAACGACGCCGAAGTGCACTTTAATCGAGTCTCGATTAACAAATTTACCTTCTCCATCAAATATTTTTTTTCCCATGCATCCGTAAAAAAGGCCACTTTATTTCTATGGAATGCGGGAACAAAAGCCTCTTTTTGGGGTACTAGGAAATCAGCAGGA